>JBBPBX010002821.1:62624-87266 GCA_038048925.1 Garcialebias charrua | reverse complement strand
TAATGTAAAATCCCAATCATAAGCCCACCTTAAAAACCACATAAATGCATGACACATAGAACCAGAGTGGCACGGACTGGAAACCAACCAGCCTTCAACCTTCGATGTGGGGACATGCTACTTCAACGTTGGTCTTCAACCTTCATCCAAGGGTCGCCTCCTCTGCGTCAATCGAGGGATCCCCTCTACATGCTGATTATGAAAACAATTGTTGCTGATCATTCAACAAAACTAATCGTTGGGGATTTACTGCTGTGGAATTACCGCTGTGGATTATAAGACTTTGCTTTCCAAGGGATCACAGACTTTGTTTTCCAAGAGTTAACAGACTTTGTTTTCCAAAGGATTAAAAGCTTTTCGCAATGGGATTACCTACGAACAGTATGGAATTTCCAAAAACTTTATGGGATTATAATTTTTGATTTTTTTTTCCACTTGCTGGATTACTTCAAGATCAAAGACAGTTCAAGGTTTCCTTTCGTGTTGGACCCCATCCCCAAGGACTGGCGATGGCTTCCAAAAGGGGGGAGATGTAGTGGACCTACCCAGGGTCAAATTAAGGTTTTTGAACTGTCCAGTGATGACCTTTACTGACCTCTCAGTAAAGCAAGACATTTACTACAAAATTATTCATTTAGCTATAATCTGATAACATAGTCACCAATAAGAGACTATTTCTATCTTTGATTTTAGGCTGATGTGATCAAAAGAATAACTTTTGTCATTTTCATGATGTGTGCTTTTAAGCTGTGTTATTCTGTGAGAGTTAAACTGTGTTTCACTGCTGTGTCAAAGGTGCAATCTCGGGTCACAGAGACTTCTTTTAATTTTGTTAATTCAAATGTTATCAAATGAATAATTTTATTTGTAAGAGCATCAGTACATTTTAATGTCAGATAAATCAAATACTCTGCTTAATTCAAAATGTTGTACATGGAGGATTTCTCCTCTCCTCTCGAACTTGCATGTGAAGATAAAAGGAACACTTTATCTCATTCATTTTAGCTTGAGCTCAGGACAATCTAGACACCCAAAGACTTTTGTTTTTGTCCTATTTAATAATCAAGCTATTATCATTAATAGGTCCCATATGTTATGCTCTGATGACGTTTGTTTATTCATACAACAGTGTTGGTAATGAGTTAAGAAAGTTCTAAATCTGCTGTATCATGAGACTGGCGTCTTAAACTAACTTTCTTATCCTTTCTGACATTTTTAATCTAACTTATGCCTCCTCTCAGTGGCTCCTGGCTTAACAGACTGAATCAGAAAGAGCTACGTCTTTCTAGGTCAAGTTAGCCTTAAAAGAGCTCTGACTTCCTGTTTTCCTTGAAGTCTGCTGGAGTAAGCCTCAAACTATGGTCTTCTCCAAAGAACTGATGATCGTCTAGTCACACGCTAAGGACACGTCATTCAGTTAAAAGATTTATAACATGCCTGTTATAAATCTATTTCAAGCCGTGAAAAGCTCTCTTTTATTGACATTCCTTTAAGGAACGTCTTATCTTGGAAACACCACCAGGAGCTGCCGTTACTTTCGGTTCGAGTCAAGGCGCACGTCTGGAGACGCTGAGAATGGTAAACGAACTGACCAAACTGGACCGAGGGAGACTGACCATCTTCACGAGGTAACAAGTCGTCAAATGCTTTGCCAAGGGTACCAACGTGTAGCTTTAATCGGCCGGAGAACTGCCATGTTTCTGGTTAAAACACATCAAGATAACTCCCTGACTCTTAACTTTTCTTCCTCCATAAATTTCTCCTCCTAAATCTTTCCCTCTCTATCTAAGCTGGAAACTATTTTAAGTTTAAAGAGCCCACAGACTAAATATGTTAACATCCAATATTTATGTCTGTTGTGTTGAATTTAAGTTTGCTGACGTATTAATTTGAAAGAAAGTGAAATCATGTCAATCAAGTGTAATGGTGTTAATTTAGTTGATTTATTTTAAATAAATGATAGTGTCTCTTTGACATATCAAACTAAGTTAACGTCTTTGTCACTTAATGGCTTTGTGTATTTATCCATCATAAAGATCACAGAAATATTGGGTAAACTGAAAAAGAACAGAATCCGTGAATTTACTATTCAATCTGAATAAGTAGATTAATTAAGATAAAAAGGAGATCAGTATTAATATTGTCCTCCTCATAATTCTTACACACATGCAAAACATTCCTCCATGCGTCGCGACGCCGTCTCCACGACCACAGCGGCGCAGACAGCTGCAGGCTCTGGAGTGAAGAGCGTGAAGGCTGTCGGGTGAGGTCCCCACCCGACCTGTCAATCAATTCAGTAGCGCCCATGGCGCGGGCACTAGCCTTGCGGAGTTTCAAAAATTTGGACGGTGGGGACGGTTTGGGACGGTGATATTGCATCACTTTTGGCGCGCGCACCCTGGCGCACTGAGCGACGCGTCGACTATAAATCTAGCTTCAGTCTTGTCTGTGTTCAGAAGCAGAAAATTTAGGTTCATCCAGGTTCCATTCCAGCACTTGTCTGTCACCTCACAGAAGGATGTGTGGAGGTTGCACCACGGGGACTGGACTGTGTGCTGTCTCCAGATGTTTTTCTCTCAAGAACTGGTGCTCCTCTAATTAGCAGTAGGTGTGAGGATGAATTGTTGTTCTTTGCTCTTCGTTAGCTTGTGATGAACTCATGACTGGTTCTGGAGGTACCTTGGTTCTTGACCAGTGCAAATGAGAGAAGAAATCCTTTTAAAATCAAGTAAAACATAGAATGTACTTTTTGTTTGTCTCCCATTATCTCTGATGTTGTTACATTTACTTTCTAACTTCTTCTTTTGGCTTCTCTCTCTTCAGGGGTCACCACAGCGAGTCCTCCTCCATCTCTCTCTGTCCTCTGCATCCTCGTGGTCTTCGACTAACAGTGGCACAGTTTCCACCGGCACCCTGTTTAAACCTGCTCCAATGCTGTGGGCCTTGCTGCCCTTCCACTTGGTCTCTTGGACGTATAAAACATCTACCTTTCTTCGCTGCTTCATGTCAGCCAGCTCTCTACCTTTGCCTGTCATTGTCCCCACATTTAGAGTTGCAACCCTCAGTCCTACATTCTTCACTTTCTTCCTCCCTCTGTCTCCTGACACGTTTCCTTCCTTGCGACTAACAGTAGCACCATTTCCGCCGGCACCCTGTTTGTAAACAGCACCGGTGGCGGTCGTTGTTAACCCGGGCCTCGACTGATCCAGTATGGTTTTGCTTTGATTAATTTGCATGTTAGTTTTGGCAAAAGTGTTTTATGTCGGATGCCCTTTCTGACACAACCCTCACCATTTACTTTGTACCCAGGCTTGGGACCAGAACCAGAGATACACTGGCACAACTGGTAGAGCTGCTGCCTCTCAGCGAGAAGGTTGCCGGTTCAAATCCCGGTCCGGGGCCTTTCTGGGTGGAGTTTGCATGTTCTCCCCGTGCATGCGTGGGTTTCCTCCGGGTACTCCGGTTTCCTCCCACAGACCAAAAAACATGCTTGTTAGGCTGATTGGTGACTCTAAATTGACCCTAGGTGTGAGTGTGAGAGTGGATGGTTGTTTGGTGTGAGTGAGACAGGTCCCTCTTGTAAATGAGTCCCCGTGACTCAACGAGGCTAGCCTGTATAAATAAAGGTTGAATGAATGAATTGCTACATTTACTTTCTAAAAAAAAAAACTTCTAAACTACATACATATTTGAAACAATACATTTTTTTTTATAGGAAACGTTTAAAACAGTCCAGGTCACCTAAGAAGAGCCAAAGTGGTATGACAGTGTCCCCATCGCTGAAGGATTTGAAAGTGAACGTTTGTAACAATGTTCAGTCAGGTCTATGCTGGTGAAGATTCTCAGTCTTCCAGGACATGATAAAATAAAAAAAAGTTCAATACAAAAACAATTGGACTTTATTTGTAACAGAAGACATTTTGCTCTTCATCTGAGCATCTTCATCATTCATAACTCGTCGACAACAACATCAAGTTCACCAGAGAGGATGCAAACGATAACAAGCTGCCTTTTTTGGACTGTTTGGTGCACATGGAGGGAGAGGACAGTCTCAACATTGAAGTTTACAGAAAACCAACCCACACAGACCAATATCTTCTGTTTGACTCTCACCATCCACTGGAGCACAAACTTTCTGTCATCAGAACTTTACAGCATCGGGCAGAACACATCCCCACAAGGACAGAAGGGAAGGAAAAGGAACAGAAACACATTGAACAATCTCTCCAAACATGTGGATATCCTAACTGGGCTTTTGTCAAGTCAGCGAGGAAATCTACAAAACACAATAATGAACAGAAAAATGCTAACAGACGAAAAAACATTGTCATCCCTTACACTGTAAGATCTAATTAGTTCACCTTACTTAAAAAAAGTACGCAAAGTCGTTGCCTCAAAAAAATTAAGCAAAGTAGTCTTAAGATTAGTGAGTAAGAAAAGCTAATCTTTTTTAAGTTTGCAGTACTAAATCAAGTAGTACAACTAATACAAAAAAAATAAGTTCAGATAACTCATTAGCCATGCTTAGTGTTAACTTATTTTTTTTAATTTGTGTGGACTGATGTAAATTTAACCCCACTTAGAATTACTAAATACCTACAACTTACTACCAAATCATTTTTAAACGTTAATTTTACAGTTTTGTTCTACATAAGAAGACCCTTTCCTGCATTTCTTACCTCTAATAAATGTTTTTAGTACATCAACAACTGGCTAAATTAACTGGGAAATATCAAACAAAAAACTAATTTAAACTGGTAAAACCACAGTAAAATTTTGTATGTAAAATAAAGGATATTTTGTGTATTTTGTTCATCGCTAATAATAATCAAATTAAATGGTAAGTTACTTTTTAAACCCGCTAACTGACTACCAGTACTACTACTGTCATTACAAAACATGCAAAATGTAACATCATGGAATGAGAGGTACATATCACTTTCGAAAAATTTATTGTCACCATTTTTAAACAATTCAGCAACTCTGACTTAATCCACAATCAAAAACTGAAGATTAGCCTCTTTTAGTCAAGACAGTTTTCAATTAACAAAATGTACCAAATGCCAGGCAAAAAGCTTAAAATAAATTAAATGTAAATGTTTACATTTTTAGCAGTTGTCTTAATACAGTACTTTAAACAAAAAATGTGGAAATGTGGAAGTTTAGGCAAAAATGTGCAATACGTCAACCGTCCACAAAGCAACAACTTGTAGTACCGGTACCTTTTCTCCAACAGAACAGTCCAAAAACTTGCGGTTTTTCAATGAACAGTCCACAGAGCAGAAACTTCAAATATTTTTTTCCTGCTAACAGTCCACAAAACAAAAACTTGCAGTGCTTCTTCAATGAACAGTCCACAGAGCAGAAACTTCAAATATTTTTTTCCTGCTAAAAGTCCACAAAACAAAAACTTGCAGTGCTTCTTCAATGAACAGTCCACAGAGCAGAAACTTCAAATATTTTTTTCCTGCTAATAGTCCAAAAAGCAAAAACTTGCAGTACCTCTTCATTGAACAAGTTAGAGTCCACAGAGAGAGTCCTTATTTAGGTGTCACACCACTCGTGATCGGTGAGTTCCTGTATCAGGGTGAGGACTCGGGGGTTCAGGTTGAGACGACGCTTTGAGTGTTTGTTCTCCACTTTGGTTCCCTTTTCTGGATTTATCCGAAAAAAAAACACCTGTTAAAAGAAAAGACGACCATTATAATTATTTTGAAGTTTCAGTAAAGTAAAATACATATTTAAAAAAGCTAAGTCTGGTCCTCTGGACATTCAAAAAACAAAACAAAACAAAAAAGTAGAAATGTTTCGTCTTTCGTCTGAAAGACTTCCTCAGTCTGAGCTGCTGTATTCAGCTTAGTCTTATAAATAGCACCCTCTCAGTGGATCAACCAGTTTTCTGATGACAAACAAAACCAGCTGCTCCCATGATCAAGGAGGACCATCAGCCTAACGATGGATCGTTAGTACCCTGATGGTTGTTTGCTATTCACAGAGGGCTGAGTGATACTAGCAATAACAGCATTGTAGGAGGGGGACAGTTGAACCAGGAGGCCTCAACCCATTTTTAATGATGGACGGTTTCTTTTCACAAAGATGGCCTCCTTTACTCCTCTCTAAAACCATCGTTCCTATGAACGAGGCCATCTACATACATACTACATACATACATACGTATGTAAATGTATGTATATATATACATGTATGTATATATATATATATATATATATATGTATTTATATGTATATGTATTTGTATGTATATGTATGTATATATGTATTTATATGTATGTAGTATGTATGTATTATGTGTGTAGTATTTATGGAGTATGTTGTAGGTATGTATGTACGTATGTGGTATGTATGTGTGTATGTATGCATGTAGTATGTATGTGTGTAGTAATTACGTTGTATGTATGTATGTACTGGTATGTACATGTATGTATGTACTGGTGTGTAGTAATTACGTTGTATGTATGTATGTACTGGTATGTACATGTATGTATGTACTGGTATGTATGTACATGCATGCAAGTAGTATGTACCTGTATGTACATGCATGTAGTATGTATCTGTATGTACATGTATGTACACGTACATGTATGTACACGTACATGTATGTACACGTACACGTACATGTATGTACACGTACATGTATGTACACGTACATGTATGTACACGTACATGTATGTACACGTATGTACATGTACATACACGTACGTGTATGTACACGTACCGGTATGTACATGTATGTACACGTACCGGTATGTACATGTGTGTACACGTACCGGTATGTACATGTATGTACACGTACCGGTATGTACATGTATGTACACGTACATGTATGTACACGTACATGTATGTACACGTACATGTATGTACACGTACATGTATGTACACGTACTGGTATGTACACGTACATGTATGTACATGTATGTACATGTTCATACACGTACATGTATGTACATGTATGTACATGTACATACACGTACATGTATGTACATGTATGTACATACACGTACATGTATGTACATGTATGTACATGTACATACACGTACATGTATGTACATGTATGTACATGTACATACACGTACATGTATGTACATGTATGTACATGTATGTACACGTACATGTATGTACATGTATGTACATACACGTACATGTATGTACATGTATGTACATACACGTACATGTATGTACATGTATGTACATACACGTACATGTATGTACATGTATGTACATGTATGTACACGTACCGGTATGTACACGTACTGGTATGTACACGTACATGTATGTACACGTACATGTATGTACACGTACTAGTATGTACACGTACTGGTATGTACACGTACATGTATGTACACGTACATGTATGTACACGTACTGGTATGTACACGTACATGTATGTACATGTATGTACATGTACATACACGTACATGTATGTACATGTATGTACATGTACATACACGTACATGTATGTACATGTACGTACACGTACATACACGTACATGTATGTACATGTACGTACACGTACATGTATGTACATGTACGTACACGTACATGTATGTACATGTACGTACACGTACATGTATGTACATGTACGTACACGTACATGTATGTACATGTACGTACACGTACATGTATGTACATGTATGTACATGTACATACACGTATGTACACGTACCGGTATGTACACGTATGTACACGTACCGGTATGTACACGTATGTACACGTACCGGTATGTACACGTATGTACACGTACATGCATGTACACGTATGTACACGTACATGCATGTACACGTATGTACACGTACGTACACGCATGTACACGTACGTACACGTACACGCATGTACACGTACGTACACGTACACGCATGTACACGTACGTACACGTACACGCATGTACACGTACGTACACGTACACGCATGTACACGTACGTACACGTACACGCATGTACACGTACGTACACGTACACGCATGTACACGTACGTACACGTACACGCATGTACACGTACGTACACGCATGTACACGTACGTACACGCATGTACACGTACGTACACGTACACGCATGTACACGTACGTACACGTACACGCATGTACACGTACGTACACGTACACGCATGTACACGTACGTACACGTACACGCATGTACACGTACGTACACGTACACGCATGTACACGTACGTACACGTACACGCATGTACACGTACGTACACGTACACGCATGTACACGTACGTACACGTACACGCATGTACACGTACGTACACGTACACGCATGTACACGTATGTACACGTACACGCATGTACACGTCATGTACACGTACACGCATGTACACGTATGTACACGTACACGCATGTACACGTATGTACACGTACACGCATGTACACGTATGTACACGTACACGCATGTACACATGTACACGTATGTACACGTACACGCATGTACACGTATGTACACGTACACGCATGTACACGTATGTACACGTACACGCATGTACACGTATGTACACGTACACGCATGTACACGTATGTACACGTACACGCATGTACACGTATGTACACGTACACGCATGTACACGTATGTACACGTACACGCATGTACACGTATGTACACGTACACGCATGTACACGTATGTACACGTACACGCATGTACACGTATGTACACGTACACGCATGTACACGTATGTACACGTACACGCATGTACACGTATGTACACGTACACGCATGTACACGTATGTACACGTACACGCATGTACACGTATGTACACGTACACGCATGTACACGTATGTACACGTACACGCATGTACACGTATGTACACGTACACGTATGTACACGTATGTACACGTACGTACACGTACGTACACGTACACGTATGTACACGTACGTACACGTACCCGTATGTACACGTACGTACACGTACCGTATGTACACGTACGTACACGTACCGTATGTACACGCACGTACACGTACCGTATGTACACGCACGTACACGTACCGGTATGTACACGCACGTACACGTACCGGTATGTACACGCACGTACACGTACCGGTATGTACACGCACGTACACGTACCGGTATGTACACGCACGTACACGTACCGGTATGTACACGCACGTACACGTACCGGTATGTACACGCACGTACACGTACCGGTATGTACACGCACGTACACGTACCGGTATGTACACGCACGTACCGGTATGTACACGCATGTACCGGTATGTACATGCATGCACATGTACCGGTATGTACATGCATGCACATGTACCGGTATGTACATGTATGCACATGTACCGGTATGTACATGTATGCACATGTACCGGTATGTACATGTATGCACATGTACCGGTATGTACATGTATGCACATGTACCGGTATGTACATGTATGCACATGTACCGGTATGTACATGTATGCACATGTACCGGTATGTACATGTATGCACATGTACCGGTATGTACATGTATGCACATGTACCGGTATGTACATGTATGCACATGTACCGGTATGTACATGTATGCACATGTACCGGTATGTACATGTATGCACATGTACCGGTATGTACATGTATGCACATGTACCGGTATGTACATGTATGCACATGTACCGGTATGTACATGTATGCACATGTACCGGTATGTACATGTATGCACATGTACCGGTATGTACATGTATGCACATGTACCGGTATGTACATGTATGCACATGTACCGGTATGTACATGTATGCACATGTACCGGTATGTACATGTATGCACATGTACCGGTATGTACATGTATGTACATGTACCGGTATGTACATGTATGTACGTATGTATGTATGCATGTATATATGTACGTGTACATGTACATGTATGTATGCAAGTATGTATGTACCGGTATGTATGTAAATGTGACAGTATTTACCTCTCCATGGCCAATGTCCATTGCTTCCAAGTCATCAACACGAGACTTCCTCACCCTGGGGCGGCCGTGGTGTAGTGGTAATGGCAGTCGACCCCTGATCGGAAGGTTGGAGGTTCGAATCCCGCATCCGCCCACCATGTGTCGTTGTGTCCCTGAGCAAGACACTTAACCCCGAGTTGCTCCCGGTAGGTCTGGATGGCGCCTTGCAAGGAAGGCTACCACTACCGGTGTATGAATGTCTGAATGAATGGGTGGATGGCTGGTATTGTAAAGCACTTTGGGGCTCCTCACAGGGGGCTGGAAAGCGCTATATAAATAAGCTCCATTTATCCTCTCCCTGCGAGATCGCTCTTCCTAGAAAACAAAACCGAGCTGTGACGGTCCACACAGACAAATGGTTTTATGGCATAACTTCACAAACAGGAAGTCTTACCCAAATTATGTCCTCCTTCTCGGTCTCCTGAAGCTGGTAGAGGATTTTTGACAGCTCCTGATCCGACTCCATTTTCCCTATGATACGTTCCTTTTCTGCTTCACTCTGAGCACTCGCCAGCATGGTACAATACTGAACTGTGCGTGTGAAAAACACAAACAATTTCAAAATATTAATTATTATTATTAATAATAATATATCTCCTTCACCGTATTCATCTGAGTGTTCATCTCGTACTTTTCCAAACTGGTCTTCATCTCCTTCCTGCAAACCAGAAAAATGATTACTTTTATAATTTATTTTGAGCACAAACATCTGGATGTTCCAAAGCTTCTGAGGACAAAATTTACAATAACTTTCATCAGTGAAATTCAAAGTCAGGTGAATCTTATTTTCAATGAGGGTCAGTTCGTTGTGCAGAAAGCTGAGAACAAAAAGGAATATACAGGTAGTCCCCAACTTACGAGCGCTCTTACTTACGAGGTTCCGGACTTACGAGCTGGCGAATTTTTGGAAAAAACGCAAAAAATACCGAGTTTTTCTGTGTTTTTTCACCACAGTTCGTTAGCTAAACATGTGGACACACGTTTCCGATCATTTTTATGCACTCATAAGCAGTTTTTCGATGAAAAACAAGTGTTTGTAGTCGCGCTAGCAAAACCGTTCCAACTTACGAGCGAAATTCCGGACTTACGAGACACGTGGCGGCCGTTCCAATTTACGAGATTTCCGTGTTACGAGCGCCTCGTTGTAACGGAACTCGCTCGTAAGTCGGGGACTACCTGTAACATCATGAAAAAAAACCTTTACCTCTTCATCAGATTCAAACTGCACATTCACACCATATGTTTCATCAATGCTGTCATCTGTTAATAAATGGAAATGTCTCGTCACATTAACAGGAATAAAAATCTTAAAGAGTAAACATAGCTGCACTATAGATATCTCCTAAATTTTCACAAGTTGGCATGAGTTGTCTAAAACGTTATGACACATTCATTCTGATGTTTAAGATGAATAGATAAATGAATAAGTCATTTAATGGTGATGGATTTTACTCACATGAAGCGTCACCTTCTTCAAGCTTGAAGATGCTTTTCCAAACAGGGATTTCCTGTAATAACATTAACCAGACTTGTGGTTATAAATTAGAAAATTAAGAAAAAAACTATTTTAGTTTTACAGTTCGAATTACATTACACATGAGAATAATCACTTATTCATTACATGTCAAGCTCAGATATTTGTGTGGGTCCGAGTACAAATGCAGCTGCAGCTGCCAGGAAAAAGACAAAGAGAAGATATATGGATGCAGTTAGAGAGGACATGAAGGTAGTTGGAGTGAGGACATGAGGATGCAGAGGACAGTGAGGTGGAGGAGGATGACTCGCTGTGGTGACACCTGAAAAGGGAAAAGCCGAAAGAAGAAGATGCTCACCGTTTCACACAGGGACCCTTTGCACAGCTAACAGAAGCTAGCTAGTAGTTGTTGAGCAGACTGAAATGGGAGGTTTGCTGGTGGCCTGTCTGATCCGTGATCAACAAGCCAAGGGGCAGCAGAACCAAACGTTTGGTTCAGGTTGCTATTATTTTTTTAAGTGTTTGCAGTCTGTGCGACTCACTCGTGTATCCTCTTAGCTTAGCTGCTAAGAAGCAACTGGGGGAAGACACCCCGCGTGCCTCCACCTTTCTTTTCCCTGCGACTCTTAACTTCCACGGCACGCGAGAGCACAATTGCCTCAAACGAAAATTTAAAATTATATTGTGGAATATTGCCACTAGCTAGGTTTATGTTAAATATCATTAGTTGGCTAGCTCTACCGTTAGCTAACACGAGCTGAGACAATACCCATATTTCTGCGAGAAATGCACACCAACATCGCCTGTTAAAAAACATTTAAATACCAACTTCATACATTATGATTAAAAAAACATACTTACTGGTATCTGTTACGATATTTCCCAAGAGAAGAGTGAAACGCGCTCAAAAATGAGGCATGCGCAGTGTGCGTGTGTGGTTCTATTCTGAGCATGCGCGAGATGTCTTTTTATCGCGATATGATACGGGATTTGTTCACACTTATCAAAAACTTACTTTTTCTAAATGAAACGAGCTCAAGTTAACTGAGCTACTGAGATTTTTTGACCACAAATTACAAGTAACTTACTAAAAGTGAGTCTTAATCACTATTTGATGAAAACTGATTTAAGTCAATTTACTATTTTTAATTAAATACCATGTTTCCATTTACAGTGTATGGTCTGTGAGCAGTCGTCCGGTTGATTTAAGAGCCCATAAATAAGTTTTTTCGTTTTTACTGATAGATAATTAGTTATTAGCGGTACTGCATTTTAAATAAAAATAGCGCAAATCCGCTTATGAATTATAAAAGTTAGTCAATCCGCTATAACGCTGACAAATTGTTTAGGTCCGCTATAAGCGGATTAGCGCTCCCCAACGGTCTGGCGCCCACCTTTGATAGCTAATGTAGGTCAGAGCATCCCTGATGCATCCTTACATTTCTATGCTGATGATACAGTTGTTTACTACCGAGCTAAAACAGTAGCTAAGGCTTTCCAGTTACTGCAATCCGCTTTTGACTAGGGATGCACCGATCCACATTTCTCACTTCCGATCCGATACTTTATAGCTAAGTATCGACCATTACCGATACTTTTCCGATCCGATACTGTTCAGGTATGTGACTCTGTATAATGAATCTTTCATACCCAAACTATTCATTTTAACATTGTGTGAGATAAACCCAATGAAGACGTTCATAAGTCTTACAATAGGGAACCCACTGACTTTAACAGCACATAGGACAGGAGGCAAGTATACCACACACATGTCCTCCTTATTCATGGTGCAGCTGAAAAAAACTAAAAAAGTCCTAAGCATGATGGGAAAGATAACACAGCCACTCTCCTTAACCACTAAGAGAGTGGATTTTGTTGTCTTTCCCATAATGCTTAGCGTTTTTTTTAGTTTTTTTCAGCTTTAGTTGGACAAACTATTGGTTATAACTATTGGTTATAATGGGTAAGACAACTAAAAAAGTCCTAAGCATGATGGGAAAGACAACACAGCCACTCTCCTTAACCACTAAGAGAGTGGATTTTGTTGTCTTTCCCATAATGCTTAGCGTTTTTTTTTAGTTTTTTTCAGCTTTAGCTGGACAAACTATTGGTTATAACTATTGGTTATAATGGGTAAGACAACAAAACCCACTCTCTTAGTGGTTAAGGGGAGTGGCTGTGTTATCTTTCCCATCATGCTTAGCGCTTTTTTAGTTTTTTTTCTGCTGCACCATGAGTAAGGAGGACATGTGTGTGGTATACTTGCCTCCTGTCCTGTGTGCTGTTAAAGTCAGTGGGTTCCCTATTTAAGGCTTAAGAGTATCTTCATTAGGTTTAACTCATACCATGTTAAAAAAGGCAGTCACAGAATGTGATTGAACACAAGTGCTCTTTGAAGCTGTTATCGGAAAAATATCGGCAGGTTGGATCCGATATCCGATACTTAAATAATGCTGATATCGGATGCCGATACCGATACTGGATCGGATCTGTCCCATCCCTACTTTTGACATCATTCAGTCAGATTTTTTTCCGTCTCAAACTTGTCCTAAATGCTGATAAAACAAAAGGGATGTTTTTTTCAAGTAGGAAGTCGGTCCCAGCAGATCTTCCTCTGATTTTATCCTCAAATGGTATCCCTATTGAGTTTGTTGATTCCTATCCACCTTATTCCTACGCCCCATGACGCTTTGCGCGAAATGTGCACCCGACTTCCGGTTGACCGGAAACACCGTTTGTTTACATGCGAGTAATACAGTTGAATACAGTCCAAACTTTGTTGTTTTAGTTCATTAAAAATGTGGGAACACCACTTGACAGAGCTAAGAAAGGACAGTATAACCATACCGCTCCCTGCTGCGGACGAAGGATGGGTGGACGATATGAAAAAGTGGCCGCAGATTACGTATCACCGATGCGGGATAAATTAATAGTAAGATTTTCCTTATTAATGCATCATACCTGACATTCTCATCACACTGTTTTCAATCCTTCTGAGGAACCGACGTTTCTTCTCCGGTTGTTTATCGTAGCCCAGCCATAGAGTAGGATGCAGGTTTTCCTCTGTCGGCCGTTTATCAATGAAGTGAAATGAGCACACAAACAGCGTTTTGGGTGGTCTCTTCAAATTCAGATTTTTCAGCCACTTCTTTTTACGTCGTCATCTGTAGGTAGGCGATGGAAATCCCGGTTAAAAACTCACAACTACTCCATCGCTTTCAATGCCAGCTGATTTGTATTGGATCGTTTTATTTATGATCTGCAATGTTTTTATGTTTTTCATGTTGTACTTCATTGTCTGTGTTGCCTGTTGCGTGTTTGTTTGTCCAGCACTTTGGTGTGGACTTGTTCCTGTTTAAAGTGCTTTATAAATAAAATGGTATGGTATGGTATGGTATATCGCTTTTCACAGGAACACTCTTTCTTTGTTTTGGGTCCGTGTTGAAAACACTGTTGTTTTAGCCAAAGATTTAGCTTGGTCCGGTTGTTGGTGCAGCCGCGAACAGCACAGCAGGTACCTGAACCCCGGTATGACATTTCAGTAAACGTTCCGTTTAAACAAAAGCTGTGTTTGCTCAGATAAAATGAATGAAAATAACTTTCAAAAATACCCGCGATCCATACTCCGCCTATGGAATACAGGCACTTCTGGTGTCGGACAGGAAGTAAAATGCACATTCGTTTCTACAGCAGAGGCTTCAGGAATAATGTGGATAAATATCTGGGTAACCTGGTTGATTCGCATCTCTCTTTTAAACTCCACGTGGAAAACCTAGTGAAGAAACTGAAAGTTAAACTGGGTTTCTTTTTCAGAAATAAATCATGTCTAACACTGAATGCTAGGAAACGCCTTGTATCTGTGACTTTCCTTCCCTCCATTGATTACGGTGACATTCTCTACATGAATGCTCCTACAAGCACCCTGCGGATGTTGGATGTTGTCTATCATGGTGCACTAATGCCTCTTTTCCACCGCTCGGCTCGGCTCGGGTTGGATCGGCTCAGGTCGGCTCAGTTCGGGTCGGGTCACATCTATGTTCTGTTTCCACAGCTTTTTTGTACCCCTTCTGTGGGCGGGGTCCAGAATCCTACTCGTCTTACCACATGGTGGCAGTAGTGTTCCCTCAAGCTATTTACTACAGTACTAGCCACCACTAGAAGAAGAACACAATAAAGGCTTTGACAGAATGTTGTGAAAGAGATGTCATGCTATAATGAGTACCTCATGAGCTGTAATCTTTAAACCCAATTCATAATCCTACCTTGTTGCCTTCTTTAAACCCATGTATTTTCCAATTTAGTATTTTTACAATAAAGATGTATTAAAGCATATTTTATTATTTAGTTATGCACAAGGTGCTTGATAAAGTTGCAAAACCATATTTATCTGAGCTGCTTCAACCTTCCTGCCCTCCCCGATCTCAGATCAGCTGAGCAGTTGCTGCTGACAGTCCTCAAAACTTTTTAAATCTTATTTAAAAACACACATTTATTCCTTGGCTTTTAACACGAGATCTTATCTTTTATGGCATGTTAACACACCTGCAGTAAGACTGGTATATGTATTTATTTTTGTATGCTTTTTATAGTTTTTAATTAACTTGTCTTTTATGTTATTGTACAGCACTTTGGTTGACCCTGTGGTTTTTAAAATGTGCTTTATAAATAAAGTTGATTTAAAACATCACACTGTGATCTTTGAAACTGCCAGAGTTTCCCTGGTAAAGTTGCTGCTGGGTGGTAGATGGTAGATGGATGGTCTGTGAATTCTTTAACTTTAAACTGTCCAAAGGACTTTGGCCACTTTTAATTTTTGACTTTTTTTGTATGACTTCATCCTAGAACCAAATAATTTATAACGTAATAACAGTTGAGCAGATTCTAATAATCTTTATCTTATGATTCTTTAAAGGTCAAATGCAAATGGAAAGTTCTCTTAACTTCCAGTATGGATTTAAACACAATACACACTTCACATTATAAAATAAGTTTAGGAAATTGAATGTTCGAGGACACCACTTAAGAAAATATAACGTTTAATAGGAAAAGTTTGAAGTGACAAACAGAAGTAACAAATTTCCATCTGGTGTCTCACGTCTTCCTCCAGAAGATGACACAGGTTGTTGAATTCTGGCGATTTTCTTCTGTTGACTGTAAAAGAAAAATGTGATTAATTTAGTCCAGAAACTGTTTTTTTTTTTTTTTAAACAACACAGTGTGATCACAACATGTTCATATACTAAATGTATCCTGTTGGAGTTATTTGAAATAAAATTCAATGTTTTATAGACATAAATGTGTCAAGCCACCTCCATTAATTTTCTCCCTTGTACTTTGTATCACATATTATCAATTCTATCAAAAACCACATAGCTGATATTTTTCAAAAAAATCTAGTGTGATCACAACATGTTCATATACTAAATGTATCCTGTTGGAGTTATTTGAAATAAAATTCAATGTTTTATAGACATAAATGTGTCAAGCCACCTCCATTAATTTTCTCCCTTGTACTTTGTATCACATATTATCAATTCTATCAAAAACCACATAGCTGATATTTTTCAAAAAAATCTAGTGTGATCACAACATGTTCATATACTAAATGTATCCTGTTGGAGTTATTTGAAATAAAATTCGAATTTTTATAATTTATTTTCGTTGTGCAAGCACAGTTTTGGAAGAAGTCAAAGCGAAACTACTTTAAATGCAGCATATTTGACCACTACGTGACAATATTAAAGCGTGGTTAAGCTCAGGAGCCCTCGTACTATAAAGTCAGCTATGAAATATATTTTATATCTGTTCATTGAGCTACATTTAAAGACATAAAGCCGCCCGCGCGCCGCGTGTTGCTCGTGGCGAACCTGCTTTTTAAAATCCTGCAGTTTTGAGCAATACGTGATTTTATTAAGGACACGTTCAGCTGAAGACCCATCTTTGCTATAAATTTTAAAAATAATAATTGTTTTTACCGTGTTATTCATGTAAAGTCCTCCCGTGATCGCTTCCCTCACTTCCGTGAAAACTGCTCGAGTCTCCTCCTCCCTCCTTCCAGAGCGGGTGAGCTCGCCTCAGTACCCCTCTGAAACCAGCCCGAAAATCTCAAGAAATCTCGCGCGGCTTAGCACGGAATATCCGGTGGAAAAGGATGAAAGGGGGTCTCTGCGACGCACATATGACGTAACATCCGACCCGAGCCGACCGGTGGAAAAGGGGCATAAGATTCATAACTGGCTGTGATTATCGTACCCACCACTGCACCCTGTATTCACTGGTTAATTGGACATCATTAACCTCACGCAGACTCTTCCACTGGTACATTTTCATCTTTAAATCACTTCTTGGTCTGCTGCCCTCATACATCTCCTCCTACATGTCTTTGCGTGAGTGCAGCTACAGTGTGCGCTCTCAGGACATGATCACCTGCAGTGTTCCGTCAGTGAGGACTGAACTTGGAAAAAGGGCCTTCTCCTATTCTGCTCCTGCTTCCTGGAATATCTTACAAAAAGATCTGAAGCTCTCGGCCCTGACCTCTCTAAATGGTTTTCAGAATCTGTTGGAATCCTGGCAAAAACCAATGCAGATATCAAAGTCAAAGTCAACTTTATTGTCAGAACTGCAATATGTACAGGACATACACAGGATTGAAATTGCGTTTCTCTCAGTCCCTCGGTGCAACAGTAACCATTTAAACACTAAAACACTGAAACATTTAATAAACATAAAGTCAAAGTCAAAGTCAACTTTATTGTCAGAACTGCAATATGTACAGGACATACACAGGACCGAAATTGCGTTTCTCTCAGTCCCTCGGTGCAACAGTAACCATCTAAACACTAAACACTAAAACATTTAATAAACATAAGCATAAAATAGTAAAAAAGTGTAATACTGTCCTGAGTTTTTGCATAGTACAGTAGTATGAAAAGTATAAAAACGTAAATCTATAAAATAAACTGAAGTTTCTAGCGTTGACATTTGCAAAGAGTGGCACAGCAGCATATAAGTTGATGTACACAGTATATGTATGAGGTAGTTGATGTTGGTATAGAGGCAAAGTGGCATATGAAGTAAGGCACATAAGGCACATTTGGCATCCTTAGATAAGGCTAGTCAGAGAATGCTGTATATGTATCTGCAGTAGTGTAGACAAAAGTAGTGTAAATGTAAACAGTAGTAATAAATGTAAAGCAGTAGTAATAAATGTAAACAGTATTAATAAATGTAAACAGTGAATGTAAACAGTAGTATGACTATAGGCAGTAATGTAATACAAACATTAGTGCAAATATGAGAAGTAGTGCAAACTGAATGAACACATGACCGAGAGTTCAGTGAACAACCCGTTTGATGACACAGAGTCCAGTGTTAAAAACTTTGTTGAGTGGCAATGTGTGAGAAAGTTTTTTGTGTTAAGGCAGTTCAAATGGGAGGGGAGGCAGAGCAGGCAGAGTGTTTAGCATTCTGACTGCCTGATGAACAGAGCTGTCTCTCAGTCTGCTGGTACGAGCCTGGAGACTCCTCAGTCTCCTCCCTGATGGCAGCAGTCTAAAGCGGCTGTGTAGTGGGTGTGTGGGATCACCTGCCATGCGGTGGGCTTTCCGAGTGAGGCGTTTGCTGTGTAAGTCCTGCAGTGAGGGCAAGGAGGTGCCGACGATCTTCTCAGCTGCTTTCACGATGCGCTGGAGGCTCTTGCGGCAGGATGCAGTGCATGCACCAAACCACACAGTGATGCAGCTGGTCAGGACACTTTCTATGGCACCTCTGTAGAAGGTGCACATGATGGAGGTTGAAGCTCCAGCCCTTTTCAGCTTGCGGAGAAAGTAGAGGCGCTGGTGAGCCTTCTTCGCCAGTGCTGCAGTGTTCCTGCTCCAGGACAGGTCCTTTGAGACGTGCACTCCCAGGAACTTGGTGCTGTCCACTCTCTCCACTGCGGTGCTGTTGATGGTCAGAGGGGCATGTTGTGCATCCCTCTTCCTGAAGTCCACGACAATCTCCTTTGTCTTCTCCACGTTGAGAGTGAGATTGTTGTGTCCGCACCACAAGGCCAAGCGGCTCACCTCGTTCCTGTAGTCCGTCTCATCGTTGTTGCTGATGAGACCTACCACTGTTGTGTCGTCCGCAAACTTGATGAAGTGGTTGGAGCTGTACGATGGTGTGCAGTCGTGTGTTAGCAGGGTGAATAGAAGGGGGCTCAGCACACATCCTTGTGGGGCCCCTGTGTTCAATGTGATGGTGCTAGATGTGTTACTCCCGATCCGTACTGTCTGTGGTCTCCCGGTCAGGAAGTCTAGCAGCCAGTTACACATTGAGGTGTTCAGCCCCAGACTGTCCAGTTTATGGATGAGCTGTTGGGGGATGATGGTGTTGAATGCCGAGCTGAAGTCGATGAACAGCATTCTAACATAAGAGTCCTTCGTGTCCAGATGTGTGAGAGCTGTGTGGAGGGCAGAGGAGATGGCATCGTCGGTTGAGCGATTAGGTCGGTATGCAAATTGGAAGGGATCCAGGGAGGCAGGGAGGACAGATGTGATGCTTTTCATGACTAGCCGTTCAAAGCACTTCATCAGGATGGGGGTGAGTGCTACTGGGCGATAGTCATTGAGGCATGCGGGCGTTGCCTTCTTTGGGACAGGGATGATGGTGGTGGCTTTGAAACAGGTGGGGACGATGGCCTGGCTCAGTGAGATGTTAAAGATGTCCGTGAAGACCGCTGCGAGTTCCCCTGCACAGTCCTTCAGCACACGACCAGGTATGTTGTCAGGACCAGAGGCCTTCCGGGCGTTAATCTTGATGAATGATCGCCTTACGCATAAGCATAAAATAGTAAAAGTGTAACACTGTCCTGAGTTTTTGCATAGTAGTATAAAAGGGTATAAAAGATATGTTCCTGTCTTTGATTTTGTACATCTACCTTATAATGTTTTTGCTAGTTTTTGCTTTTTTTTCTTTGGTTTAGTGTTGAATGTAATTGTATCATTGCTGTTCATCATTCTTTAGTTTGTAGCAGGTCGCTTTCGTAAATGAGCCCTCGAGGCTCAATAAGATTTACCTGACTAAATAAAGGTTGAATGAATGTATTGTCTCAAGACTTCAAAGACCAAAGAAAATTCCAAACAGACATCTGGTTTTAAGATTTGTCTAAAGTTCAAGACAAAACAATTCTGCCCTCATGCATCATCAAGGGGCCCAACAACATGGTAAAGCTTACTGCTCTGAGATGGAGACAAGTTGTAAAACTAAAATCAACATGGAGAATATGGGCCACTGTTCTATTGTAATTTGACTTTAAATTATAATAGAATTTAAATTAGAATTTATGGTCAACAATTTCTATTAAAAAACAATACAATTTACTAGTGTATTGGAATAACATTTCCAAATTGATAAAGCCAAAAATATATTAATTTGAAGCCAACCATCAGATGGTTGTTCAAATTGTAAATGTAAATATTTGCCAGTTTCAAAAATTGCGGTAACTCTTGTCAAAATATATACAAGTAGGTTCCCTTATCAGTCAGGGTCACTGCGGTGCAACAACATGACTATGGGAATTGCGCCACCACGTGGTTCACCTGAAGCAAAACAATCACGCCTTTTAAGGCAAGTAAGCGTCAGCGTCAGCAAGGAGGCTCCGCCCTCCTTGCATAAAAGACGGTGACGTGCAATGTACGTCCTCTTTGTGCACTTCACCTCGCTTCACACCTGAACTTTGCAGGACCTACCTCGCGTGGCTTAACTGCTCGTCTGGAGGTGAGCTTGCTCCCTGCCCAGAGCGTCACATAGAACTTCCCTGCGAGCACTCTATTTAGTGGACGCTAACTGAGCGCTTCCTCACGCTTAGCGCTGCTAACGTGAACGTCAATGTTCGGGCCGGTTAGCTCTGCTAACTGGCTAGCTCTCCACGGTTACCTCGGCTAACTGGGAGCTCTCATGGACAGCGCAAGGATGACGTGTGGCTTGTTAGCACTGCTAAGGAGTGGACAACGAAGACCTTCAATCTACTCGATCACCGCTGCTAACTGGCTAGCCTAACGGTTAGCTCGGCTAACTGGGGGCTACCACGAACAATGCGAGGACGACATTGAGCTCACCTAGCGCTGCTAGCACGACTAGCACAGCTAATGAGCGGACGACGAAGGACTTCATTTGTGAGGTATGATAAAAACTGCTTAGTCTACTAACCTTCTTTTCTGTCTGTTTCGCTAACATGTGTAGACAAATCTATGACAGGGTTCATCTCACGGCTTGCTAACTAAGTTTGTCTACTGATGCTGTCACTGTTCGACGGTCTGTTTAGCACTGCTAACTGGCTCACAAGGACCTCCATGTTTTAACCCCTGCTAACTAGGAGGTTTTTCGACCAGCATAGTCCAGAAGGAGGAATTTCTGCTATTACCTGTTTAGCTTCGCTAACTGGTAGTTTCCCTACGCCCACGACGAGAGCATCGTGACGCTGAGAGCTTATCCACCCACGGGCTAAAGGAAAGCTCTCAGATGTTAACCACGTCGGAGTTCAAGGAACCCCCGAGGGATTGGACAAGGGCAAGCAGATGGAATCTCCTCCAAACAAGGAAAAGCTAACTACTGCCCCTGACAAAACCTCAGATGATGGAGCAAGGCGTCAAAGAGGGAGCAGAGGACCTTTCACAAGAAGCTGCAGAGGTACCTGTCAACGCAGACGGCTCCACTCCAGCTCTGTTTGACCTGTGCCGTAGAGCGGCCGAGTCTCTCGAGGCGCCGGGACCTGCACCCCTACCACGACAACAACAGCCAAGGTTGGCGTGAAATTGTTTCCTCCCAAGGCAACAAACCTCAGTGAGACACGACAAGCCGGTGTTCTCAGGCTTTTTAACTGAGTTCACGCGGTCAGGGCCGGCACCCAGGGTAGCCACTGTCCCTCCCCTTCTCCCAGTTCCGGACTCAGAGAGCAGGGAGCCGACAGGTCTGCCTCACATCCAAGACTTCAGCCACCAAGCCCTAAACCAGCAAACAACATCATTTTCAGCAGTGCCGTTGGAAAAGACCTAGCGCGCACAGTGCCTGGCGGCCCGCATGTTCAACACGGCCTCGATGCTTCAGGCGTACCAGGCATAAAAGCTGTAAGAACTGCAGGAGGCCATCATCAAAAAAGAAAAGACGACAGAGCCGCTGGAAGAAGCCCGCAGGAGAGCAGACCTTGTTGTCCGCCTGTCGGACGCAGTAGTAATCACTCCGGGTAAAAGCAGAGCTGAAGCGGTTGTCGCACCGCGACACCGGTGACCATCATCCTCACCGGTCAGAGCATTTCCACCCACTGGGAAAAGGGAAAGCCACACATATTCAAACCACTTCAGAGTCCAAGAGACCCTGGTGGAAGGGACAAATATGTTTGCTGAAACACAAGGACATGTTCCCCTGTTTGTTTAATAAAAACAACATGTTGTTTTTAAGCACCAATAAAACCACATCGTGTTTTATTGTTTCTGTGCAAAATCCGAATTAAAGGGGCAATTCACCCCTTTTTCTTGAGGCAGCCACGCCAGACGGGTCAACCCAGAACTTCTTCCGAGGTGCATGGGAGAAAGCAGAAGTCAGCCTGATCCAGGGCTGTTCCTGCACCATTTCAGGCACTATCACCCATCAGGAAAAAAGAAAGGTCAAACTTTTACCACCAGTATCTGTGTTAAAGAAACCCCGATTAACTTGTCCAGAACATTTAAACACACAAAAACAATCAAACGTTTGTGTAATAAAGAGAAATTATTGTTTGCACACGGCAATAAAGTCTCAACCACCCAAAATGTTCTGTGTCACAACTCAGCATTAAAGGGAAAACCCCACCATTTTTCAATGCAAACAGTGTTAATAAAGAGTGTGGGAAGCCATCTCACACAGCCGGCCAACACCCCTCTAATAAGTCACAGTCAATCAGGGGGCCCAATGAGCCCACGCAGGAGGGCAGAGGCCTGGCTCTCACAGGCAGACTCTCTACCTCCCGCGAAAGGACAGACGAGCCCTCAGTCAAACAGGTCGGAAGGGGCCACTCACTCACCCCCACCCCACCTGAGACATGTAAAGCCCACGATGAACATGCCCTCCAGACTAGCTGCGCAGGCCGAAGTCTGGGCGGCGTGCAACCCGGGTCACTGGGTCATGACGACCATAACTCACGGTTACAGGCAGCAGTTCTCAAAGCGGCCACCACCCTTCTCCGGGGTGATCATGTCAACAATATCACAGGCTCGCGCGCCTGTTCTGAGAGAGGAAATTTGCTCGATGCTGCAAAAGGGTACAGTCAGAGCTGTCCCTGCTCATGAGATAAACAAAGGTTACTTCAGCAAGTACTTTGTTGTGCCAAAACGAGACGGGGGCCTAAGGCCGATTTTGGATCTGAGGAGTCTGAACAGACGGCTTCGCTCATACAAATTCAAAATGTTGACGTTAAAACAAGTAATTCACCGGTTCGCCCGAGAGATTACTTCTGCAAAATCGATTTAAAAGATTTTGCACCACCACAGGAAGTTCCTACGCTTCGCGTTCGAGGATGCAGTATACGAATTCCAGGTGCTTCCTTTCGGGCTCTCAACCGTCCCGAGGACGTTCACGAAATGCCTGGAAGCGGCCCTGGCGCCCATGAGGGATAGGGATGGGAATTGATAAGAATTGAGCAATTCCAATTGCTTTATCGATATAGTTTATCGATTCAATTCCTTATCAATTTTCTTATCAATTCTCATTGGGTTAGACAATAAAATATAGTAAACCATTTGTGTGCATGCAATATTTAATGATCTTTCACCAAAACAAAAATATAAGTTGTATGAATAATGAATTCCTAATTAACAATAACACATTGTCAAAAAAACTTTGGAATTGGTGATAAGCTTCTATACAGTTGGACTTCTCGATCCAGTCTCTGAGCTACAGAGATGGGGGGCTGCTGCTGCACTGACAGAAGCTTTCTGTCCTCTTCCTCAAAAATTTCTTCTAGTGGTGTCTTTTTTTGCTTCTTTACGGGAGGCATCTGAAATTATTGACATAACGACAACTTGTAATTCACAAGTTTCAATTTTAATCCATGCAATTTATCATCTTTCATTACAAAAAACAAAACTTACATAGCATCATCTTCATCATCTTTTGTGTCACTCTGTCTTTCCCATCTCTGCCAGTTTAAGAAAAAAATCACCATGCAAGAAATTGAAATTAGTCAATCATGAAAAACACCTTGTT
>JBBPBX010002821.1:47155-62154 GCA_038048925.1 Garcialebias charrua | reverse complement strand
TTTGAGTGCGGGAGGGATGGCCTTCGAACCCTCTCGCGTACTCTGGAGCAGGTTGGTCTGCCCAGCAGAAGACATTGCGAGATCTGACTGTCTCAGGCAGAACTCGTGTGTCCCACTGCGGTTTATAGTCTGACCTAGTAGTTTGTGTTTCGCAAAAGTGGTGAGTCAAGAACCAGGGCAGTCTGTGCTTTGGTACTTTCATTCTTGTATATGCATGAAACAGTGTTTGTTTATTTATTATGCATACAGTAGACGAGTTATGTTTAGTGCGCACACACATACCACCAGCTCCTTGCAGCGTTTTACAAGTAAAGTCTGGGCTCAAAATGTCAGGTTCCCGTATTGCGTGAGCGGGCAAACCTGAAGCCCTGTTCCCATTTTGGGACCAGGATGCATTCAGTAGTCTGAGACTTTATTGTCGTGTGTGGATGGCAATTCCTCTTTATTACACAAGGGTCTGAATGTTCTTGTGTGTTTAAACGTTCCGAACCAGCTAGTCTGTGCTCCTTAAACACAGGTACTGGTGGTAAAAGTTGGACATTTTCTCTCCCTCTGTGAGTGAGAGCGCCTGTAATGGTGCAGGGGCATCTCAGACTTTCCTTTTCTTTTTGCTGGTGGCCCCTTTGCAGCTCCTGTAGCTTTTCAGCCTGGTGGGCCTGCAGCACCGAGGCCACTCGTCCTTGTCCACCCCACCAGGGCCCCTCGGGCCCTGACATGGTTAACGTCAGAGAGTCATCCATAGCCTCATGGGTGGATAAGCTCTCCGTGTCATGATTTTTCGTCGTGGGCATAGGAAAACTACCAGGTAGCGCAGCTGAACAGGTAGCTGAAAATTCCTCCTCCTAGACTATGCTGGACAGAGAGTCTCCTTGTTAGCCGGGGCTAAATGTGGAGGTACTCGTGAGCCCGCTAGCGGTGCTAAGACGGGCCCTCGAGCAAGGCAGCATTGGTAAAAAACAATTAGTTATGCGATGAATTCTACCATCGATTCGGCCGCACAGGATAGCGAAACAGGCAAAATATGAGAAGGTTAGCTAGCAAGCTAGACCAAGCATTTTCACATACCTCACGATGGAGTCCTTAGCTGTTCGCTCGTAGCCACGCTAATCGTGTTAGCAAAGCTGTCGTCCGCCCCGTGTTGTCATGGGTGCTCCTGGTTAGCCATGCTAAGTTGCTAACCGTGGGAGTTAGCCAGATAGCAACGGGGTTACTCCATTTCCACTCTCCTTTCTCCGGGGTCATCCATGAGAAAAACTTTGAGTGTCTTCGCGTGTAGCATCCCTGAGCAGACCGGACAGGCCTCGTGGGTGTCCGTTGCTGAAAAAGGGGGTAGCCAGATCCGCTGAAGCAGGTTCGGGAGCCGGAGCTCACAGCCTGCCAGAGTTCTCTCGTCCGAGTACGTCCTCTCGCTGAGCTGCTCGAGGCTGCTGGCCTGTTAGCTTCGTTAGCTTAGCAGGTAGCGTGCATTGCAGTTAGCGTTCGCTAACCGAGCAGTAGAAAAGCAGAAAAGAAAAGGCATGGGAGCTGGGGCTCGCTGGCCTAATGGATTTCTTTGAGTTTTGGGTTTTCGCATTACCTTCTCAGGAGCCATGGCTGAGAAGAGTTGTCCGGAGACGTCTCCCTCCTCGTGTCGCTTTCGCCGGCTATCCTGCTACTTGTTAGCAGGGTACCGGTGTCGCGCAGTCAGCACCCTCGAGCGAAGCGGTCTGTGGAGAGAGGAAAAGAAAACTTCGGGGTGAAGGAAAAATGTGCCGGACCAGCTTTCGCCAGCCCGGCAGTCCGCAGGAAAATATTCTCTGTACGCTCTGTGTAGGGAGCGAGCTTACCTCTGGTAGAGCGATGAAATACAGAGAAGATCCGAGATGAGTGTTTCAGCTTTAAGCGAGGTGAAGGGCAATAAGAGAAAGTGGGATGGGCGTCAGCGGCTTAAGTACACAGAGGGCGGGGCCTCTGGCGCGACGCTGACGCCCTTGCCGTAAAGGTGTGAGTGTATTACTCCAGGTAACCGTGCGGAGGCGCAGATTCCCATAGCGATATGTTGCACCGAGAGAACATGACTGAAAGGGAACCCTGATTAACTGGTCCAGAACGTTTAAACACACAAAAACAATCAAATGTTTGTGTAATAAAGATAAATTGTTGTTTTTACACAACAATAAAGTCTCAAGCTGCCCAAAATGTTCTGTGTCACGACTCAGCATTAAAGGGAAAACCCCACCTTTTTTTAATACAGAGTCTATAAAGAGCGCGGGGAGCCGTCTCACGCAGTCGGCCAACCCCCCTCTAATAAGACTTTGTCCACCAAAGGGCCCAACGAGCCCACACGGGGGGGCAGAGTGTGATCTGTCACAGTACGACCCCTCGCCCCCACCGGAGGGACAAACAAGCCCGCATCCAAGCAGAGAGGAGGGAGCCACTCACCCCCCCCCTACCTCTCCTGACTCAAATGAAGTCTCGAGTGAATATACCCTCATGGCTCGCCGCTCACGCGAGAGCCTGGGCAGCGTAGAGCCCATCGAAATGGATCATGGGTACCATAGTTCACGGGTACAGACTACAATTCATCAGACGTCCACCCCTCTTCTCGGGAGTGATTACGTCAACAATGAGCTCAGCTCGCGTCTCCATCCTAAGAGAGGAAATACGCTTGCTGCTTAAAAAAAAAAGGAGCAGTCAGGGCTGTTCCTCCTCAGGAGGTAAACAAAGGTCACTACAGCAAATACTTTTTGGTCCCAAAGAAAGAGGGAGGCCTGAGGCCCATCCTGGATTTAAGACTTTTGAACAGACGACTGAGATCGTTCAAGTTCAAAATGTTAACATTGCGTCAGGCAATTCACTCTGTACGCCCGGGGGACTACTTTTGCACTATGGACTTAAAAAATGCACTTTTTCATGTCATCATCCTGCCAAGCCACAGAAAATTCCTCCATTTTGCATTCGAGAATGTAACGTACAAATATTTAGTCCTCCTTTTCGCCCTCTCGACCGCCCCGAGGGTATTTACAAAATGCCTCGAAGCTGCCCTAGCTCCCATGAGGAGCCTGGGCATCAGAGTTATGGATTATCTGGACGACTTATTGATCTTGACTAGCTCCAAGGAGCAAGCACGGTTACACACAGATCGTGTGAGGTCACACCCACAATCTATGGGGTTTGTGATAAACTCAGAGAAAAGTTATATGACCCCATCCCAAGACATTGTTTTCCTGGGATTGAGGCTGAACTTTGTTCGGTACAGAGCGAGACTTTCAGAAAAGCGATTTCTGCTTGGCCCGCTTCCAGCTAAAGACTGTGACACTCAAGCTATGCCAGCGTATTTTGGGCTTAATAGGAGAAGGAATTGCTGCAATTCATCAGGGCTCATTAAAAATTTGTCCTTTTCTTATTTGGACACACAGACAACAGCAGTTCGCCCCCCTCGCAACAAAAAAGGGGGTTCAGAGTTGACGCAGACTGTCTGAAAGTCCTGCAGCCATGGAAAAGCGCTGCTGCACTCAGCAGGGATATTCCGCTGGGCAGAGTGTTATCTCGGACCCTTGTGACAACAGACGCCTCAAAGTCTGGGTGTGTGGGAAGGTCTTTGCCGAAATCAGTATACCAGAGGTGTATGGTCTCAGCAGAAGGCTCAGCTCCATATCAATCAGCTGGAGCTGAAAGCTGTGTTCCTGTCCCTCAAACACTTCCACAGGAAAGGTCTGATCACACGTCAACATGTCTTGATAAGATCTGACAACAAGTGCGTGATAGCGCACGTCAACAGAGAAGGAGGGACATCCCTCTCCTGCTACTGACCCAGAAGCTCTCAAATGGTGCAGCTCACGAGTGCTGTCACTCAGAGCAACACACCTGCCGGGAGAGCTGAACTACGGGGCAGACACTCTCTCAAGAGGAGCGACCCTCTCCGCACGATTGGCCAGCGTCAAAGCTGTATTACGCATTCCCACCTGTCGCATTAATTCAAGCGAAACTGGAGCTTGTGCGCAGGGCGGTCCTCTCATTGATTCTGGTGGCCCCAAGGTGGCCAAAGCAGGCCTGGTTTGCAGAAGTGATTTCACTTTTAGCAGGAACACCATGGCAGCTGCCTGCACACAGAGACCTCCTGACGCAGGCCCACGGGCAGGTGTGGCACCCTTGCCTAGGCCTCTGGGCACTATGGTCCAGTGCTGGAGAAAGAAGTTGCCGCTCAACTGCAGGACCACCTACAGCAACACTCCCTGTATGTTCCAGTCTGGATTCAGAGCAGCTCACAGTACTGAGACTGCATTGTTGAGAGTTACCAATTATGTCCTCATGGCTGCTGACACTGGTTCTCCCTCCATCCTTGTCCTCCTTGACCTCACTGCAGCCTTCGACACTGTGGACCATAGTATCCTCCTCCACCGTCTTCATGTGGAGGTCGGTCTCTGTGACACTGTCCTGGACTGGTTCAAATCTTTCCTCTCCAATAGGCTGGAGTGTGTTAGTCTTGGCAATGCCACTTCCCAGACAGTCTGTGTCTCCTGTGGTGTCCCTCAGGGGTCAGTTCTGGGGCCCCTGCTGTTTTCCCTTTACATGCTGCCTTTAGGTCAAATTATTAATCAGTTCAACATTTCTTTTCACTGTTATGCCGATGATACACAGCTTTACATCAGGACTGGAGCATCCTCATCTTCCCCATTGTCATCTCCATCTTCACTCGCTGCCCTCTCTACCTGCCTGGAGGAAATAAGGGCATGGATGAATCAGAACTTTCTTCAATTAAACTGCTCCAAGACTGAGGCCATACTGATTGGCACCCCTCACCAGGTACAAACATCTACTACAACAACAATTTCCTTTTCTGGACAAGACATCTCCCTCTCCACCTCTGTTACAATTCTTGGAATAAAAATTGACTCTCATCTTACATTTGAAAATCACATTAAGCATCTGTTTAAAAGATGGATGATTTATCTAAACTGCTGAATCAATGTAAGACTGGCTGTTGGGTTGGTAATAGAACCATCAACCACCTGTATGTGAGTATGCTGATGATCTTGTTATATTCTGTCCATATAGTGCTGGTCTGCAGCAACTGTTAAGAGTTTGCTCTCAGTATGGATTGGACTTTGACATAAAATATAATGCAATAAAAAGTATCATCATGATTATCAGGAGCAAAGAGGACACTAAATTATCTTTCCCTGACTTCACTCTGTCTGGCAACATCCTCCAAGTCAGTGAGGAGGTGAAATACTTGGGACATTACATAACCGCTGACCTGTCTGATGACAGGGACATTTACAGGCAGCGTTGTATGCAATATGTACAAGCTAATGTGCTTCTTCGGAGGTTCTCTATGTGCTCAGTGTCTGTAAAAACTGCACTCTTCAAAACATATTGTACCCCAATGTACACTGCACACCTGTGGCGGCATTACAGAAAGAGCAGTATGCATAAACTACAGGTGGCATACAATGATGGCATGAGGATGCTGCTTAAGGTGCCGCGATGGAGTAGTGCCAGCCAGATGTTTGCAAATGCCAACGTACCAACTTGTGCAGCTGTGCTTCGTAACCTTATGTACAGATGTATGTGTAGGCTAACAAACTCTGCAAATAGCATCATCTATACTCTGACCAACCCCGTACAGAGCTCGGTTAGGTTCTATTCAAGTCTGTGGAATCACTGGCGCCTTAAATTATCCGGCAATGGATGATCATTCTATTTTTACTGTGTCTTGTTGATGTTATGTTTTTATTTTTATTTTTATTTTTATTTTTGGCGGTTGTTGTTTTGTTACTATGGACCATATGCATCTGAAATAAAGTTTTGATTGATTTATTGATTGATTGATTGATTGATTAAAACCTGCTTCTTCCATCTTTGTAACGTCTCCAGACTTCGCCCATCTCTAACTTTTCCTGATGCTGAGAAGCTCGTCCATGCTTTTGTCTCCTCCAGGCTCGACTACTGCAACTCCCTGTTTATTGGAATCCCTGGCAAATACCTTCAGAAGCTTCATTATATTCAAAACAGTGCAGCAAGGATTTTGTTGAGAGCTCGTTAATTTGAACATATTACGCCCATTCTCCATGACCTACATTGGCTTCCTGTCACCTACAGAATTCAGTACAAAACTGCTCTCATTACACACCAATGCTTACACGGAACTCCACCTGATTATCTAAAGGACATTATTGCACCATATTCATCCACCCGGTCTCTACGATCACAGAACAGTAATCTCCTTCACATTCCGCAATCCAAATTAAGGACCATGGGAGACTGGGAATTCTGTGTGGCTGCCCCCACCTATGGAACTCCCTCCCTGACTACCTGAGAGCCCCACAGTCACTGGTTGACTTTAAAAACGGCTTGAAGACCTTTCTTTTTAAGTGAGCTTACTCTGCCTCCTCATGATTTTATCTTTGATCTTAGTTGATATTATTATTGATTTTACTTGTATTATCACTTGTTTTATTTTTGATTTTGTTGCACTTTGTAGCACTTTGAGATTTTTGTTAATGAAAAGTGTGCTATAAATTAAATTCATTATTATTATTATTATTATGGGCCTAGCCCCTGAAAGGAGCCGGCTGCTAGCCTCTGGCCTACCCAGTGACGCGATGAACACCATGTAGGGTGCTCATGTAGAGTCAACACAAACACTCTATGCACGTAAATGGCATGTTTTTTTTTAGATCTGGTGTCTAGAGATGAATATTACTCCAAATTCCTATAATTTAGCCCAGCTTCTCACCTTCCTGCAGGACCTGCTGGAAAAGGGTCGCTCCTTTACAACTATTAAGGTCTTTTTATCCGTTGTTTCAGCGTGCCATGAAGGATGGGGAGGCAGATCACCCGGTGCCAACCCTCTCATGATCCGGCTCATGAAGGGCGTACTGAGAAAAAGGCTTCCAAACAGAGTTTCAGACCCACAGTGGGACCTGTCACTTGTGCTGGATGCCCTCTGTAAGCCCTCATTTGAGCCACTACAGAGTATTAAGATTGACCTGCTGTCCTACAAGACCGCACTGCCCTTAGCTCTGTGCTCGACTAAGCAAGTAGGTGACCTGCATGCACTGTCAGTCCATCACCTGTGCACCCAGTTTGCTCAGGATGAAAAGGTCAACCTGCGTCCAAACCCTACATATGTGCCAAAAGTCTCAACTTTAAATTACAAAAGTTTAGGCTTCGAACTGTCTGCTTTTCCTCCTCCTCCTGTTCTGAGTGTAGAACAGAGACGTTTAAAGGCGCTCTGCCCCGTGCGGGCCCTCAACACTTATATGGAGAGGACCAGCAGTTGGCGCAAAACAAACCAGCTGTTCATATGCTTTGCTAAGCCTGCCGCAGGTAGAGCCTTGTCAAAACAGCGCCTCTCCCACTGGGTGACAGAGGCCATTTCTAGAGCATACAGCAGCAAAGGTCAGCAAGTACACAGTGGGGTACATGCTCACTCAACTCGCGGCCTAGCCACTTCTTGGGCCCTATTTAGAGGTGTTTCAGTAGCAGAGATCTGTGCAGTTGCTAACTGGGCATCTCCAAACACGTTTATTAAACACTACAGCCTGGATGTTACAACTAGTGATGTCACATAGGCTGTGGTCTCCACCAAGGGGAAGTAAACGTGTTAACGCCTGACTGATTGAGGCTAAAGTTAGCAAAAGCATGCATTTCCAGGGCATGTAGTATGTTCCCATATGTCATATGTTAAACCGCAGTGAACTGACTGATAAGGGAACTGGAGATTATGCACCATAACCAATGTTCCCAGAAGGAAGGGAACAAGGTGGAACACATATTTGCCCCTCCAATGCCCAAGCTCGGTGAAGTGCATGTTGAGACCGAACGTGATGCGTCACCGTCTCTTATACCAGGGGGGCCCCCTGGTGATGTTGACGCTCACTTGCCTTAAAAGGCGTGATAGTATTACTACAGGTGAACCGCACAGGGGCGCAATTCCCATATGTCATATGTTGCACCACAGTGAACTGACTGATAAGGGAACCGGTAATTATATACAGTAATCCTAATCTACATTGAGATCCTGAGCTCATTGTATCAGGATTACACAATGTAATCCTGATACAATGTGTAAGGATTTAAAGCTCCACTGACATCATCTTTTAACTTTCCATAAAATGGCACAACATATATATATATATTAAGATTGACCTCTGATCGTTTTTGCCTAAAACAATGTTAAATTAATTAAAATTCCTCTCAAAAATAGTTTAAAATTAGCGCCTATTTTTCACATGATAAATATGGATTTTCCCGTCGCGCGATTATGACGTCAGACACAGACTCCGTCAACTGCGCACATTGATACAATGGACGAAGATGCAAAGGCATCCGTCCAATTTAGCCATTTAAAACGTTATATTTTAGCGGTTTGTCTTCAGAGAAGCCAAAGTCTGTGGCGGTTCTACTCACGGGCCCGTGCCCGTGTAAGATGGACCCTGGCCCGCCCTCCGAGCAGAAGCGGAACCAATGCTCATGGCACATACCGATACCAGCCTTGTTTACGTATCGATCCAACCCATGATGCACGTTGGCTTCAAACTATGGAATGGATTTCCTGAACGGAGGCGTGTCTCATGAACCCAGAGTAACAAGACCCGCCTCACATTCAGGAAATCCAGTTCATAGTTTGCAGGCAGCTACAAGCGTGAGGGGCTGACTGAGTACTCTGTTGGGTTTGTTTTGACATCGTTTGGAAAGAGCGGGTCGTTTGTTCATGGATTGTTTACATGGAGCTGGACGCTTGTTTCTTTCGCAAGATGGATTGTTTACATGGAGCTGGACGCTTGTTCCTGTTGCAAGATGGATTGTTTACATGGAGCTTGGACGCTTGTTCCTGTGGCAAGATCGATTCGGACAACACTGGTGAGTGCATGCTAGCAGCTAGCCGACTTTTCATCGTAACATGTGCGTTGTGTCACGGAAATATTTTACACTCAACACCGCAAGACAACAACGTTCAATGTTTGCAGAGCAGAGCTATATAAACACATCTGCGTCACATTAAACCGCGGTCAAGTTAGTTTTACGCCGGACATTCCATCGAGCTCAGGGCTTCAGCCAGCGGTGTGTTTTTCTTTTTCATGCCGGGTTGGGCGCTCTGATTACGGCAGCTGTTTCAGCTCCCGCCTGGGAGCTCCGTGGCTTCGCATCATAATACAGCTACTAATATAAAGCATGTAAAACACTAAAAACGGGAACATGTCTGTGTTGGTTTATGCCAAGAACTGAAAAAAAATTATAACCTGCTGTTTACTCGAAATAACTTTGGCTTCTCTGAAACATAAAGTTTTAAATGGCTAAATCGGACGGATGCGTTTGCATCTTCGTCTGTGTCTGACGTCATAATCGCGCGACGGGAAAATAGTATTTATCATGTAAAAAAAGGCGCTAATTTTAAACTATTTTTGAGAGGAATTTTAATTAATTTAACATTGTTTTAGCAAAAACGATCAGAGGTCAATCTTAATATATATATATATGTTGTGCCATTTTATGGAAAGTTAAAAGATGATGTCAGTGGAGCTTTAAGGCTCCAGTATAGCTCTGCGTACGGCCTTATGCCAATCGGTACGCGCATAATTTACGCAGGCAGTTCACTCCAATAGCTCAGCGTGAGGCTCCAGCGTTTTCGTACCAAATTCTATGACGCTGATTGGTCATTTGCTGACACGCCTACTGAATTGATTGACAGGTCGGGTGGAAAAAAAAAGGCGAGAGCCGTTATCTTCTGCCGTAGCGGTGTTCTGTGTTAATGTGTTAATAAAAAGTTCTAAAAAACAAACTAAAAACAGGGAGCACTGGTCCTGCAACCCACACATCAGACCATAACACCAGGAAATCTGCAGAACCTTGCGCAGCCACGTTGGACCTTTGCTCGTGACAAATTCATTCATTTTCTCATCATTTCAGTCATGTAGTCAACGGAGAAGGAAGCGATCACTTGACTTTTGTGGTGTAACTGTATATTTAATACAGGGACGCACGAGTGTGACGTCATCAGACAGGGACATGAACGTGGAGGTTTCGTTTCATGGTGTCGAAGAATAAAGCCACGTTAAGCTAGCAGCCGAACTCACGTGTATAATTTAATAACACGACATGGTGTCAGAAGTCCTGTAGTTACGTGGAGAGAAGCCTGTCAGTTTGTACGCCTGCAAGACAAAAAAGAGGACGAAATGAGCGACGGAGAAAACGCGAGCAGCGGGACGGGGCAGCCGACAGCAGCGGCACTGCAAAGAGGCGCAGTGGGCCCAGGACCATGTGCTACGTTCAACATCCAGCCGCCGGAGTCCTTCGACTTTTCAAAACCGCAAGAGTGGGACAAATGGATCAGAAGATTTGAAAGATTTCGCCTGGCAAGTAACCTAAATGCAAGTTCAGAAGAGAATCAGATAAACACGCTGATCTACTGCATGGGTGACGAGGCGGACAACATTTTACGTGGGCTAACACTGACGGCAGCCGACAGAAACACCTACAAAGGGGTACGTGACAGCTTTCAAAGATTCTTCATTGTAAAGAAAAACGTAATATATGAGCGTGCTAAGTTCAACATGCGGAAACAAAAAGAAGGAGAGTCTGTGGACTCGTTTGTGACTGTGCTATATGCGTTAGCTGAACACTGTAACTATGGGGTGTTACACGATGAGCTAATCAGAGACAGACTTGTTGTTGGACTATTGGACAAAGGGCTCTCTGGACGCATGCAGCTGGACGCTGAACTTACGTTAGATAAAGCTGTGAGGATGGCACGTCAAAGCGAGGAAGTGAAAAAACAGCAAGCTTTGCTGCAAGGAGACTCCAAAGCACAGGCTAGCGATGCTAAGTTTGTGGACAGAGTCAGAGAGTATAAAAATAGCAAGTTTGCTCAAAATAAACCTCAACATGTCAAAGAACAAAACAGCAAGGGAAAAGCTTCACAGTCACAGTGTTTGAAATGTGGCAAATCTCCATCACATCCTAAATGTGACTGTCCTGCAAACGAAAGCAAATGTCACACATGTGGCAGAAAAGGGCATTATAGCCATGTGTATAGGACACCCAAGTCAGTACATGAGGTGGAAGAAGAGGATGAAGACGCCATTTTCCTTGGCAGCATCACAACAGATGGTGATCCTTGGTTGGTGAAAATTAACATTCTCGACGAAAGTGTGACATTTAAAATCGACACAGGTGCCGATGTCACTGTTCTGCCACACGTCGTGTTTCAGAACATATTTAAAGACAGTCCACCCATGCTCAGAAAAGCTTCTAAACCACTTTTGGGGCCAGGTAGGAGTCCACTTGATGTTGTGGGCGTTGCCAGGCTGCTGCTTAAGAGAGGTGGAAAAGAAGAGATGGAGGATGTGTACATTGTCCGCCACCTGCACACTGCATTGTTGGGAGGATCTGTGAGCTGTAGGCTGGGGCTAGTTGCACGCCTAGACAGTGTTGACATAGAGTCACTAGAACAGGCCTACCCAGAACTGTGCAGAGGACTTGGAGAGGAGCACCAGCCATGTGCCAAAGAGCTAAAACCAGGGGCGGAACCGATAACACATGTGGCAGGGAAATGTCTGTGGACAGCAGATACGCTGTCACGAGCACCGGTTGAAAGAGGTGAAACACCCACAGATGAACCGATAACACATGTGGCAGGGAAATGTCTGTGGACAACAGATACGCTGTCACGAGCACCGGTTGAAAGAGGTGAAACACCCACAGATGAACCGATAACACATGTGGCAGGGAAATGTCTGTGGACAACAGATACGCTGACACGAGCACCGGTTGAAAGAGGTGAAACACTCACAGAAAAAGAGCTGTTTGAAGACACAAACATCTACATAGATATGGTAATGAGCAATCTACCTGCGAGTACTGCCTATTTGGAAGAACTGAAGGAGCAGCTGCAGAGGGACAGTGTGTGTGCGCGCGTGATGCAGCGGTGCGAAGAAGGCTGGCCCACAAGCATCAATAAAGAGCCAGCACTAAAGTCATACTGGGCTGAACGATCCTTCATTACAGTTCAAGATGGCCTACTGCTAAAGGGACAAAGACTCATTATTCCCTCTACAATAAGAAATGATGTTCTTGCTAAACTGCATGATGGACATCAAGGTGTGGTCAAATGCCGGGAGCGGGCACGGCAGTCCGTGTGGTGGCCAGGCCTCAGCCAGCAGCTGAACGACTGGGTTCTTAACTGCAGGGCATGCTGCCAGGAGAGACAGAACCATAGGGAACCCCTGATGACAACACTGTTGTCATTGCTAAATCCTTCTCTTCCTGATGGAGATGCTGTTTCACAGAAGGAAGAGGAGAGAAGGAGAAAAGATGCTCGACGTTATGATCAGCGACACCGGGCACAGAATCTTAACAGACTGGCAGCTGGACAGAAGGTGTGGGTGGCAGACCAAAAGGCAGCGGGTACTGTCATTGGAAGTCACACGACACCCCGCTCATATCTGGTGGAGGGATCTCACGGGATTATAAGGAGAAACCGGCGTCATCTTGTGGCCATGCAGCCTTTGCCGGAGCAGAGCACCTGCGGTGCAGCTGAACATGATCCGGGGAGTCCAAAACAACCTGCTGCAGCATCACCACATCTGAAGGTTCCAGAAACACCATCCACTCCCTTCAGAACCAGGTCTGGGAGAGCAGTGGTAAAACCAACCAGATTAGACTTGTAAATTTTGCAGATTGAGCAGGACTCAAAGTAAAAAGAAAAAGTGTTTGTTACTTTAAATGAATAAGCTGTGTTCGTTATTGTTTTTTTGCACTGTTTAAATGTAAATGTGCATGCCTCAGAGTTTAGAGTTAGTACAGACAGCACAGACTTTATTTTCTGACAGTCTATTTGAAAATTTAGTGTTCTAAGCTATAAGTAACTGATGTGTGTCTGTTGTGTGAGTGAGCATGGTTTGAGGTAAAGATAGGAGCAGACCTTCCAGCCACAGGGGCAGAATAATCCTCTAAGGTTCTGCAGGATCAATGGCAGTCTACCCATTGATTCTAGAAAGGGGAGATGTGGTGTAACTGTATATTTAATACAGGGACGCACAAGTGTGACGTCATCAGACAGGGACATGAACATGGAGGTTTCGTTTCATGTTGTCGAAGAATAAAGCCACGTTAAGCTAGCAGCCGAACTCACGTGTATAATTTAATAACACAACAACTTTTAGCAAAAAAACAAAAGAAAAGGCCAGATCAGGGATGAAGAAGGGGAATTTAATACATTTGTGTCGCATACAAAACAGTCCGGCGAATGGCAGTTTATTGTGCGACAAAGCGCTTGCGTTTGCTGTCGTAAAAACTGAGCTTTGCGCGTACATGCCCTGCGGGGGTACGCTTGTGCCTCTGCGTGCGAACAACGTAGAACGGCGTACGGCTGAATGCAGAGCTATACTGGGGCCTTACGTCAGGGAGAGGAAAACCTTTCTCATTATAAATGTCTTGGTGTGCTGGTTCCATCTAGTGGGCATTATTAATTAAAGGACAACACCCACCATGACAGTAACAATTCACCATATTGGACAATTACTGTAGTAGAATATGATGTCTATTTTCATTTTTGCAATTGGGCCAGGCGAGCAAAAAAAAAAAAAAAACGAGTCCCGGATGAATCCAGAAACTTGGCCGAAGATTGCCAAAGTGTGAAATCACGTCATTGAAGTCTCCCCCTAAAAAGGCAGGAGTGAGTTCGCCATGGAGGTTTATGAGAGATCTGCAGTTGATCGTGTCCTACGTGGACATATTTCCTGGTGCAGTTGTGTGTACAGCTGGACAGCCAGCGCTCTGTTTTTATTTATTTATTAGAACTTTTTAATGAGATATAACACAGCTGCAGTTAAAACACTCCTCTCACTCACTCCTCTGCCCACTGCCTCGGAGCCAGCCGCGCGTCTTCCCCCAACTGCTTCTGCTGGTCACCTTTGAAGTTCCTTCGCGCTTCGGTTAAAACTGTTGCTGCTCTCCAGCCAGAGGAGCCAGCCGCCCATCTTGTCCCCGGCTCCGCTGGTCACCTTTGAAGTTCCTTCGCGCTTCGGTTAAAATTGTTGCTGCTCTCCCACTGCTCCTCTGCCCATGAGCCGAGCCAGCCGTGTGTCTTCTCCCGGCTCCGCGTTCCTTCGTGGTGCCGACTCAGGGCTCGGCTCCGTATCTCAGCCTTGCGGGGAGCACGCGCGCTCAGAGCTCCTCTGTGGCTGTCTTTTTAATTCTGTACTCCCAGACCTGGCTGTCAGGTCACGGGGAGAGAATAAAAAGTGGGTGCACGCTCAGAATATGACATCAGTGAGTGACCGCGGGATTAATCAACAGGTAGATTTATTAACAAGGGAATATTAAATATTCACTTTTTTTTCTTCCTCTGAGCAGCGGAGACAGGTGGTACTGCTGTGCTGATCAGCAGCAAGTTGTACAATTATTACTGAGGAAATATTAAAATGACACAACACGACTACAGTACTTGTATAAGTCTGACGTTTGTCCCACACATCGCTTTTATTAGTTGTATTCTCTGGTCAGAAGTTGATGCATGCTTGTTATAACTCCGCCTATAACTCCAAGGCGGAAACTTCAGTGATGTCAATGCCCATATATGGAGAGGGGGAGATTTTCCCGGAGCTGCATGCTAAAATCTGCTATAAATCATGAAATAACACATTTAGCTTTATTTCTCTACAATATAAATAAACGCTCCTGTTTTATTTTTAAATAAACTAATAAATATTAATGGCGATGCAATTTGAAAACATGGTGGGTGTTGTCCTTTAATTATACTGATGTGTGTTAATGGCAGTAGATAGTAGTGGTAGTATTACTTCAGGTGAACCACGCGAGGGCGCAATTCCCATATGTCATATATTGCACCTTGTTCCCTTCCTTCAGGGAACATTGGTTATGGTGCATAACCTCCGGGTATATAATATATCATAATATATTATAATTATCATAATTATTGATATTACAATTCTATACACACACACACACACACACACACGCACGCACGCACACACACACATATACATATA
>JBBPBX010002821.1:16167-36576 GCA_038048925.1 Garcialebias charrua | reverse complement strand
TATAGTCATACTACTGTTTACATTCACTGTTTACATTTATTAATACTGTTTACATTTATTACTACTGTTTACATTTATTACTACTGTTTACATTTACACTACTTTTATATCTACACTACTGCTGATACATATACAGTATTCTCTGACTAGCCTTATTTAAGGATGCCCAATGTGCCTTACTGCATATGCCACTTTGCCTCTATACCAACATCAACTACCTCATACATATACTGTGTACATTAACTCATATGCTGCTTTGCCACTCTTTGCAAATGTCAATGCTAGAACCTTCAGTTTATTTTATAGATATACTTTTTATACTTTTTATACTACTATGCAAAAACTCAGGACAGTATTACACTTTTATTATTTCATTTTATGCTTATGTTCATTAAATGTTTAGTGTTTTAGTGTTGGTGTAAATTTTCATACTTTTATACTACTATGCAAAAACTCAGGACGCTGGTGAAGATTCTCAGTCGTCCAGGACATGATGAAATCAAAAAAGGCGTTCAATACAGGATCAACTGGACTTTATTTGTCTTTTTATGAATTGAAAAAGACTTCTGGACAGAAGTCGAAACGTTTTCTGCAACAAATAAAGTCCAGTTGATCCTGTATTGAACGCCTTTTTTAAAAACTCAGGACAGTGTTACGCTTTTACTATTTTATGCTTATGTTTATTAAATGTTTCAGTGTTTTAGTGTTTAAATGGTTACTGTTGCACCGAGGGACTGAGAGAAACGCAATTTCAATCCTGTGTATGTCCTGTACATATTGCAGTTCTGACAATAAAGTTGACTTTGAATTTGACTTTGACATTTGAGATAAAATTCAATTTTTTTTATTCGTTGTTTTAGAGACGGAATCGTCTGGTGTTAGCTTCCGTTTTATTTCCGTGTATATTTTAGATTAGACCATTTGACAGACATTTGCAACAGAGCTAAACACTCGTCCACATTTCCGGGTTGTCTCAGCGGTGACGCATCACGTCTGCGGTGACGCGCTACGTCGGTGGTGACGTCAGGTGTGACTTATACGGCAAAGCAAGATATTTATGGATTTTTCCAAATTATTGCCAATAATTGAAAAAAGCGATTTATACGGCGAAACGACTGATATGGCGCAAAGTACGGTATGGAGAAAAATTAGGCTGGACAAGTTATAGATTATTATTATTTTTTTAGATAAAGATCCCACTGTTGGCCTGTATAAATGAAGTAGCTAAATGTAATCAACATGTTTTGCTCCTTCTATTAGTACTATCTTTCACAAATTTACAGAAATTTGACCCCCCAAAAAAGCCAAAACACACATTTTCCGCTGTGGGTATAACAAAAACAAAAAAATAAATACAATATCACGTTAGTTTTCAAAGGGCCACAGACAAGAGACTAAAAAGCCATATATGGCTCCAGCGCTGTAGGTTGCAGACCCCTGCCCTAACCCATCAATGGCACTTCTTCTTATGGGGCCCAGGCTTTGGGCTCCATAAGGAGCAGTTGGTCCTCGCAATGTAGGATGTGTTGGAAAAATGGGCCTTACAAAGTAACAAACAAGACATTCACTCACAAACACACACACGCACGCGCACACACACACACACACACTTGAATCACTGTTGTTTTGTGTGTGTGTGTAACCACCCTCCTGTGAGTTTCAACCCCATCATGTCCCTGTGGATTACACAGAACAGGAAAAGTTACAGTACATCTGTCATAAAACCAGACCCCCCCACTTTTTTTGTGGTTTTCTTTGTTGCCAAAGCTCAACGGGAGAAGCCTCAAACATTTTGAGCATCCCATTGTGAAATGTTCAACATTGAGTCACTGCTGGTTTTATCCCTGTGTCCCTTTTGGCTGTGAGTGGAAATGTTCATGTTCTTACATTAGCACATGTTTACACCAACGACTGCTTTGATTAAATAATCAGGTCTTTGGGAGTCGTTTAATCTAATTGACTGAAAGAAGTGGCAAGGCTTTAAGTGTCATTAATGCAGATGTTTGGTATTATTTCTTGTAAGCAAACATTCATAACTCACAGTACTGTACGCTGAAGCTTTTATCTAGTTTTTACAATTGGGTCTGAAAGAAAAAGTGGAGCGCTCCAAAATACAAAACAATAAGACACCAATTTTAACATTTACTGTGACTTTAATTTCACTGCAGGCAGTTTAAACTCAAGACATTTAGTCTTTTGTTATAATTTCCTTAGTTTAAATACATCCAATTGTAAAATTTTAGGCCTGCAACACTTTAGAAAGAATTGCAGCAGTTGGGACTATGACAAAACATCAACAATATTTCAAATAGTTTTTTTATAGTGGCAGTTCATCTCGTGTCATAAAATTGCATGCATTATGTTCATTTGTTGGTTTATCATGATGATGTACGATTCGTTATAAAAAATATAGCCCCCCCCCCCAGAAAAAACGGCATCAGACTTGAGGTCTCATGCTTGGCAACTCATCAGAGAGACAGAACAAAACAGTTATTCCATTTTTTTAGACCCAAAATCAGTAGGTATGCTGCTACTTCTGATTACCGTATTTTTCGCCCTTTAAGTCACATTTATTTGCATAATTTGCCTGCCCTGTGACTTATACGTCAAAGCGACTTATTTATGTTTTTTCTCGTAATTATAAACCAATTTTTGGCTGAGATATGACTGTTTCCATTCATTCTGACTGAAAATATTTAACACTACCATTTTCAGCCACTAGATGGCACTCGAGTAGTATGGCATACTGCTGTATCATGTAATAGGTCAAAGTGGCTATTAATGACACAATCGGCTTGCCGTAACCCGCCACCTTCGTCCAGCTCACTTGGAGCAACCGTCAAATCAGCTTCATTTTGCTGCATCGCCCTGATGAAATGCAGCAGATTTGACCGTCAAAGTGCATTTTTTATGGAAAAGTTAGACCAAGACACACCTTTACCATAATGTTGAGCAAACAAATAATAGTTTGAGATGCTTATTTTGTTAAATTTCAAAGACATGCACAGCGTTCTTCCTTCCTGATTTCCTCCCTTTGCGCACTCCAGGAGCACCGAGGCAGCAAATACTTTGGAAGTGCAGCTAATTTTACCATTAAAGTGCATTTATTAAGTAAACGTTCAACTGAGACACACCTCTCCTGACTTAAATGAAGTCTCGAGTGAACATGCCTTCCAGGCTCGCTGCTCACGCGAGAGCCTGGGTAACGTGCAGCCCATCGCAATGGGTCATGGGTACCGTAGTTCACAGATACAGACTACAATTCTTCAGACGTCCACCTCCCTTCTCGGGGGTGATTACATCAACAATGAGCTCAGCTCGCACCCCCATCCTAAGAGAGGAAATGCGCTCGCTGCTTCAAAAAGGATCAGTCAGGGCTGTTCCTCCTCAGGAGGTAAACAAAGGCTACTACAGCAAATACTTTGTGATCCCAAAGAAAGGGGGGGGGGGGCTGAGTCCGATCCTGGATTTAAGACTTTTGAACAGACGACTGAGATCATTCAAGTTAAAAATGTTAACATTGAGTCAGGTGATTCACTCTGTACGCCCGAGGGACTACTTTTGCACTGTGGACTTGAAAGATACATATTTCCATATCCGCATCCTGCCAAACCACAGACAATTCCTGCGTTTTACATTCGAGAATGCAACGTACAAATATTTAGTCCTCCCTTTCGGCCTCTCGACCGCCCCGAGGGTATTTACAAAATGCCTCGAAGGTGCCCTAGCTCCCATGAGGAGCCGGGGCATCAGAGTTATGGATTATCTGGACGACTTATTGATCTTGACGAGCTCCAAGGAGCAAGCAAGGTTACACACAGATCGAGTGAGGTCACACCTACAATCCATGGGGTTTGTGATAAACTCAGAGAAAAGTCAGCTGTCCCCATCCCAGGACATTGTTTTCCTGGGATTGAGGCTGAACTCTGTTCTGTACAGAACGAGACTTTCAGAAAAGCAAATATCAGACCTCCAGCTCTGCTTGGCCTGCTTCCAGCTAGACAAGACGGTGACACTCAAGCTCTGTCAGCGTCTTTTGGATGGCAGCAGGAATTGGTGCAATTCATCAGGGCTTATTAAAAATGCATCTATTTCAGATTTGGACGCACAGACAACAGTAGCTCGCCCCCCGCAACAAACGTTCAGAGTCGACGCAGATTGTCTGAAAGCCCTGCAGCCATGGAGAAGCGCTGCTGCACTTAGCAGGGGTGTTCCACTGGGCAGAGTGTTATCTCGGACCCTTGTGACGACAGACGCCTCAAAGTCTGGGTGGGGGGTATTTGCCAAAATCAGCACACCAAAGGTGTGTGGTTCCAGTAGGAGGCTCAGCTCCACATCAATCAGCTAGAGCTGAAAGCTGTGTTCCTGTCTCTCAAACACTTCTACAGGAAGGGTCTGATCACACGTCAACATGTTTTGATAAGATCGGACAACATGTGCGTGATCGCGCACGTCAACAGAGAGGGGAGACATGATCCCCCCCTCCTGCTGCTGACCCAGAAACTTTTTAAATGGTGCAGCTCACGAGTGCTGTCACTCAGAGCAACACACCTACCGGGGAAGCTGAACTACGGGGCAGACGCTCTCTCAAGAGGAGTGCCCCTCCCCGCAGAGTGGCGTCTTCACCCACGTATCGTGGACCAGATATGGACACGATACGGGAAAGTAGATGCCGATCTCTTCCATGCAAGGACAACGTCCACCTTGCTATGTTCCATTCGATACGGGACGCATGCGCACCCCTGGGGCTCAACGCGTTCGCACACGATTAGCCAGCGTCGAAGCTATATTATACGTTCCCACCTGTCACTTTAAAGGTTCAGTATGCAGTTTCTGTAGAACTGCAGCACTTAGAAATATTTTCAACAGGCAAAGCATTCTGATCCCTCCCCCTCAGAGCCATATGTGGCTCTGCCCCCTTGTGGTCTGTTGAATTTCAAATTCAAGCTCTGTTTTTATTGGCTGATTCAAATTCAAGCTCTGTTTTTATTGGCTGGTTACAAACTCTGTTTTTATTGGCTGGAAAATGGCGGGTCACCTTTTCTTTTTAGAAATGCTTATTTACCACCTGGAGAAGCAAGGGGACAATATTTTTTTTAATTTTTTTTCAGAGATTACCTGGCTAACATCAGTCTGTCAGGAGGTAGTGACAGAGTGAAGAAATATGTTCATAAAAAAAGCTACATACTGAAGCTTTAATTCAAGAAACACTGGAGCGCGTGCGCAGGGGGGCCCTCTCATTGATTCTGGTGGCCCCAAGGTGGCCAAAGAAGGCCTGGTTTGCAGAAGTGATTTCACTTTTAGCAGGAACACCATGGCAGCTGCCTGCACACAGAGACCTCCTGACGCAGGCCCACGAGCAGGTGTGGCACCCTCGCCTGGGCCTCTGGGCACTATGGGCCTGGCCCCTGAAAAGGATCGGCAGTTAGCCTCTGGCCTACCCATTAACGTGATAATCACAATACATGTACAGGGTGCTCGTGCAAAGTCAACACAAACACTCTATGCACGTAAATGGCGTGTTTTTGAGATCTAGTGTCTAGAGAAGAATATTATTCCATATTCCTGTAATTTAGCACAGCTTCTCACTTTCTTGCAGGACCTGCTAGAGAAGGGCCACTCCTTTTCCACTATTACGGCTTTTTTATCTGCTGTTTCAGTGTGCCATGAAGGATGGGCGAGCAAATCACCAGGTACCCACCCTTTAATGATCCGGTTCATGAAAGGCGTACTGAGAAAAAGGCATCCAAGCAGAGTTTCAGCCCCACAGTATGACCTGTCACTCGTGCTGGACGCCCTCTGTGAGCCACCATTCGAGTCACTACAGAGTATTAAGATTGACCTGCTATCTTACAAGACCGCACTGCTCTTAGCTCTGTGCTCGGCTAAGCGTGTGGGTGACCTGCATGCACTGTCAGTCCATCACCTGTGCACTCAGTTTGCTCAGGATGGGTCAAAGGTCACCCTGCGTCCAAACCCTGCATATGTGCCAAAAGTCCCAACTTTAAATTACAAAAGTTTAGGCTTTGAACTGTCTGCTTTTCCTCCTCCTCCTGTTCTGAGTGCAGAACAGAGGCGTTTAAAGGCGCTCTGCCCTGTGCGGGCCCTGAGCACTTATATGGAGAGGACCAGCAGTTGGCGCAAAACAAACCAGCTGTTCATATGCTTTGCTAAGCCTGCCGCAGGCAGAGCCTTGTCAAAACAGCACCTCTCCCACTGGGTGACAGAGGCCATTTCTAGAGCATACAGCAGCAAAGGTCAGCAGGTACCCAGTGGGGTACATGCTCACTCAACTCGAGGCCTAGCCACTTCCTGGGCCCTATTTAGAGGTGTTTCAATAGCTGACATCTGCGCAGCTGCTAATTGGGCATCTCCAAACACGTTTATTAAACACTACAGCCTAGATGTTACAACTAGTGACATCACACAGGCTGTGCTCTCCACCAAGGAGAATTAAACATGTTAACGCTTGACTGATTGAGGCTAAAGTTCGCAAAAGCATGCATTTCCAGGGCGTGTAGTACGTTCCCATATATCATATGTTGCACCGCATTGGACTGACTGATAAGGGAACTGGAGGTTATGCACCATAACCAATGTTCCCTGAAGAAAGGGAACAAGGTGCAACACATGTTTGCCCCTCCAATGCCCAAGCTCGGTAAAGTGCATGTTGAGACCGAACGTGAGGCATCACCGTCTCTTATACCAGGGGGGCGGGGCCCCCTGGTGACATTGACGCTCACTTTCCTTAAAAGGCGTGATTGTATTGCTTCAGGTGAACCGCGCAGGGGCGCAATTCCCATATATCATATGTTGCACCATGTTCCCTTCCTTCAGGGAACATTGGTTATGGTGCATAACCTCCAGGTTCCCATCACCCCACCCTCTTGTCATTCATTTTCCTGTGTGGGGTGCCTGGGTAGCTTGAGTCTCATTCCCGTGTTCTTTTTGATGCTGGTTGTCTTCTTGTCTAGAATCAGACTCAAGTCTGGGCTTATCCACCGAACGCAGCTCCACCTGTTTGACTGCTTCCATCAAGGTCCTGGCTTCCTGCTCTGAGGGCAGGATGAGGTTTTACGTCAAGCTGTGCTTGGAGGATACATGAGGCACAGTCTGCTGGTGACTCGATCTGGGCTCAAATCTCAGAATTCATTTTGTAGTTCAGCACAGTTGGAGCTGATGGCCTTTGCCTTGAATAATATCCACAGTACCAGCTGTGTGTTTAACATTAGGCTAAATGTACATACCATACCATTTTATTTATAGAGCACTTAAACAGCGACAAGGCCAACCAAAGTGCTGTACAAACAGAAAAACAGGCAACACATGAAGCAACATACAAAATGAAGTTAAATCAGAATATAGACATGCAGATTATAAATATAACGACTAACCTGTGTGAAGCACATGGGTTCAAACACAGATCATCTGGTGTTGAACGCTACAGAATAGTAGTGAGTTTTTAAACGTGATTTGAAAACTGAGAGGGAGGGGTTCCATAGCTGTATGCAATGCAATCATCCATCATGGCAGAATAATCAGCCTTTAGGAAGTAACTGCTCAGGCTCTATAAATTATTTTAACCATGAATATGAGTCTGTGAAGACTAAACAATGAGCAGAGGATCTGCAGTCTTTCCACACACAGTATACTGATAAAACATGTATTTCAAAAAAATATTGGAATAGCAACATTATATGTGTATGTTTAATGCATGATAATAATGAATTCTTTGAGGATTATGGAGGAATTTTGTGTGTAAAGTGCACAAGTCTGAGTGGGCTGTCATAATCTCAAGCTGTTCTTCCAGTGGCTCAACATCAATAACCACCATTCACCAATAAAATAGCTGAGGTTCAACATTTAGTCCACTTTAACAAGTTAAGCAACTAAACAGGAGGCAAATAGATGATGTCACCATTTGAGGCGGTGGCACCCACGTTCAGAATTTAAAAGCAGACAGACTGAACAAACTCAAGTATTATGCAAAAGAAAAGACAGGAAGTTAAATTGGTCAAACGCCTTAAGGAACCAGTCCTACAAAATAAAACAAGAAGTTCACCAAGAAAGACTTCATAACTACATCGGTAAACTAAGATTTATAGTCTTAAAATAAATTTGAAGACTTGCTTAAAACTTGCCAACCTGCAGATAAACACTGGCTGGCTAACAAATACAATTAAGTGCGACACAAAACAGGAATTTTTATGTCATTTTTTTCAATCAGTGATTAATTTCTAAATTCACAAAGTTACTGTCACTGATTTTTTTACTAACATTTCCCCCCATAGAAATGCTTAGATTCTCATTAAAATAATCCTTCAAAGTTTTTTTCCTTTTTCCCGTTGCGATCAATTTACGAGGACTTGATATCTGTGACCACACGTCACCTCGCCCCCCACAAACACTCAGACTTGTCCCGTTTTTTGAGTAATAACGCTCCCTTCTAATAGATGTGAATCGGGCAGACGAGGTAATTTCCTGTGGAAGTCCGAGGAGGAGGAGAGGGGGTGTAATGGCCGAGTGTGGCAGAACGAGTTAAGAGAGGAAACGGTGCACAGAAAGGATGTGAGAGCTGGGAGGGGTGGCGGTCAGTGGATGAGCTCAGAGGGGCACAGGTGCTTTGGGTGGGAGTGGAGGGAGTGTGTCATGGCGGCTTTACTCATGCTGCTGAGAGAATCATAAGCAGCAGGAGGTGGAGGTGGGTGGGTGGGGTGCAGTGATGGGAGGACAGGATAAGGATGAGGCAGGCTGACATGTCAGGAGGCCTCTGTTGTTCCACGGCGTTTGAAGTGGCCGCCATGTTTGGTTGAAGCCAACTAACCTTCCAGGAATCAGACAGTCAGACGGAGACAGAAGATGATAAAACGATGGACAGTAAGAATCGATATCGCCACACACAAAGTTACAGATCTTTTTGAAAAAGTTTTTTTTTTTTATGTAATGGCAACATTGATTTTTCAATATCACTATCTAAAACATGAGTTACAAAATTTGGGGCCTTCTGAACCTCATAAAAACAAGGATAAAGACTCATTTCTAAAACTGTAGCTAACTCTGTAGATAATTCTGATAACTATTTAAATTTCCAAATGCTTATTTACTTATTACAAACCAACTTTGATCTCTATACCAAAACATCTTGTGTCCAAGTCCAGTCCTTAAAGCTGCAGTATGTAGCTTTTTTTATGAACATATTTCTTCACTCTGTCACTACCTCCTGACAGACTGATGTTAGCCAGGTAATCTCTGAAAAAAAATTAAAAAAAATATTGTCCCCTTGCTTCTCCAGGTGGTAAATAAGCATTTCTAAAAAGAAAAGGTGACCCGCCATTTTCCAGCCAATAAAAACAGAGTTTGTAACCAGCCAATAAAAACAGAGCTTGAATTTGAATCAGCCAATAAAAACAGAGCTTGAATTTGAAATTCAACAGACCACAAGGGGGCAGAGCCACATATGGCTCTGAGGGGGAGGGATCAGAATGCTTTGCCTGTTGAAAATATTTCTAACTGCTGCAGTTCTACAGAAACTGCATACTGAACCTTTAAGTGATTTGACAAAACTATTTGAGAATTTAATAGAAAACAACCCTTAACCCCCTCCCCCCCAAAAAAAATAAAAAGAAAAAAGAAAAGAAAATTTAGTTTTGACCATCTTTTTCTGAGCTGCAGTAGCATGGTTTGACGCTGAAGCTGTTTGGAGCCATTAATAGGAAGGGCTAACAGTTTATCTTCCCCTTCTATGAGGTTGAGGGACCCTGAAATTAAAATAAGATCTCTGAATAAGATGTTTTCAGAGCTGAGCACTCCTAAAGGGCTTGGGCTTTTGGGTTGGTATGCACTTCAGACACCAAGATACACTGCCTGGCCCAAAAAAAAAAACCGTTGACACTAAAAACAAAAGGTCACACTAATATTTTGCTGGACCACCTTTAGCTTTGATTACAGCATGCATTCTCTGTGGCATTGTTTCGATAAGCTTCTACAATGTCACAACATCTATTTCCATCCAGTGTTGCATTAATTTTTCACCAAGGTCTTGCATTGATGACTAGGCATTAGTCATGATGGGTACATCACTTCACCTGCCTCTCTTCTTACTCTGATGCACCCATCACTCTGGAACAGGGTAAATCTGGACTCATCAGACCACATGACCTTCTTCTATTGCTCCACGGTCCAATCTTTATGCTCTCTAACAAATTGAAGCCTTTTTTCCAGTTAGCCTCACTGATTACCGTAGTGGTTTTCTCCTGAAAATATCTCAATGCAAAAAACAATCAAACAGCGAGGCAGTCTCTACTGTTGTTCTCCTTCTTCCACCGAATGAATTGTTTTGTTCTGACTTCCTTATTTATCACTTGATTTATCGCGCGATCTCGCAATTCCCGCGCATGCGTCTCGGAGCGGCGCATCCAGGCGGACCGGAGCGGAGCGGAGGTAGTGTAAACTGGACTTGAAACGCTCAGCTGCGACTTGCGGAGCAGAGTGGGGCGGAGCCGGAACGCATGTAGTGTAAATTGGGACATTTGCTCTGTAATGGGTGAGTATTGTAGATCAGGATTAGTCCGCCCGTGGTGATTTTATTTTGTAAATACGGATGTTGTGCTCGTTCCTTTTCCTGTTGGTGCGACGTAATCTTTAAAAGTTGACTCTGGCACAGCTCCGGCGTCCGGCAGAAATAGGATCGGTTCTAATTTTGACGGACTGCCGTCCGCTCGTCGCCGCCGCCGTGCGGAGCCAGTGTAAATGCTCTCATTGATTATAATGGGTGCGTATTTGCTGCGGAGGTCGGACCGGAGCGGATCGGAGCCGGAACGCATGTAGTGTAAATTGGGGGTAACTTTCACTATTAAACAGCCCTGAGTGCCATTGTTGATTTTCTTCGATTTAATTTAATTAAAAGTTTAAGTGATCGCCAATCACGATCCGTCAGGATTTCTTTCCGGCCACATTTCTTCCTTGAAGACGATGGGTCCCCACTATCCTTCCAGTTTTAATAATGCGTTGGACAGTTCTTAACACAATTTTAGTAGTTTCTGCAATCTCCTTAGATGTTTTCTCTGCTTGATGCATGTCAATGATCTGACCCTCTCAAACAGACTGACATCCTTTCCACGACCATGCAATGTGTCTTTCAACATTGTCGTTTAAGAAATGAGAAGCAACTCATTACATGGTTGTTTAAGAAATGAGAAGCAACTCATTGGACTAGTTGGGGTTAAATAACTTGTTGCCAGCTGAAAGATAATAGTCCATGCATAAAATCCAATAGGAGGCTTTTACCTATTTGCTTAGTTAAATCCAGGTGTTGAATTGTTTTTTTTTTGGGCCTGGCAGTGTATGTACTCCAAAGCTCACCATAAAGTAATTTTGTTTAATATTTACTCCTTTTAAGGAAGATCAATACATTACTTTCAGTTTTGTTAAACACTGGTTGTGCTTTACTTTTTCCACTAAATTAACTTGTAGTGAAAAAAAAAATTGATATCTTTGTGATTTAAAGGCAACAATCAGACATCTTGGTTTTCTCTTGGAGGTTGTTAAAAAGGCAAAAAGATGTCTGTGAGGATAGTGTCCACGCTGTCGAAGGACAAATGGAGAGGGACCGAGGGCAAACAGGGGAAGATAAAGTCTACTGCTAATTATATCCACAATGGAAGAAAAACAGAAGAGACGTCAAGAAGTGTGAGAACAGAGACGTGTAATTATAGAGACGGGGCCACAGGAGCGGGGCGAGGTGGATGGCTGCTCACTGGGGGTCTAATTCCTCGTCTTGAGTGTTGTGTGTATATATATATGTGTGCGTGTGTGTGTGTTGCACCTGAGAGCAGGGAGATGGACAGCCATGGTTAATATCCGTAGAAGGTTTTAAAATTCACATTTGAGTCATCGTAACAGCGCCAACTCTTTAGTGCGCTCACCAGCTTTTACCACTGAAGCATTGATGGATTTTCCTTCTTATTGTCAGAAAAGAATCAATCAAAAGTACAAGAGTCGTGTTTGACAGAAAGCTGCTTAGATCGAGGACCTTTACAGAGCTCAAGTGTTCGGATAACATTTTTCTCTGTTGAGTGGAAACAAATCTGAAGCTTCCGATTCTAAGCATTTTGTGGTATTGTTTACACTCTTGTGCACATCATGTAGATCTGCAAACGCACTGAGTTTGCATAGCAGTTATTCAAAACCTACTGTTTAGGCTGCAGGAAGAATAATTGCATTGTTTCTGCGGTTTCCTCGGCTACCAATTGACAGTGCAGGTAAGGTGTCAAACGCCTAATCCGGCTCTCAGCTGCTGTCATGCCAACCATTTGCATGTTTGTGTGAGAGTCTGTAATTGCATTGTGTTTCTGGAGTGGCAAAACATTAGGGGAGAGGTTATAAATATTAAAAGTTGTGCGAAACATTGGCTGCTGATTGAACGTCTTGATGTTTGAATGTCTTCTGTCTGTAGGTGCTCTTTGTGTGCACAGAGGCTTTAAGTGCATTAGTTTGATTAGAAAGTTGAAGTTGTAGAATGAGCGTTTGACACGTTATTATTTCCAATGTTTGATGAGAGGCAAAGGCATAAAAAAAAGAAAATTTTAATGATTAAACAAATATACGACCTTCTCGATATTCTTTAAATAAAACAAAGGAAAAGCACTTTCTATTGTTTAATTGTAGCAGTTCAAAGAATCACCCTTAATTAATATGCTGCATCTCCTCTTCCTGCACTAATCAAGGCCCTGGACAGCCACAGACACTCCCACCTCGTTATCAAACTTGCATTAGGACATCTAGAACTGTAGTACGTTTGCATGATGAAAATCAGTAAAAGAAATGGTCGCCAAGGTTAAACCAGGGGAGCCCAGTTCAATTTAAACAAAAACACCTTTTATGTTTAAGTGGCAGTAATCAGTCTGTTCAGGGGGAAAATGCAGTTTTTGTTTAATAAAAACATCTTAATGGCTGCATTGTTGAGGTCTCTGTTTTTGTTGTTCAAAAAAGCTTTCAGTGTGTAACTTTTATTACTTTTGGTATTTTAGTATGTAGCATTTTTATTTCCATTGCCTTCTTTTATTGCTGTTGTTTTTTATTCTATTTTCACTGATTTATTGTTCCAGTTTATTCATCTTTTTATCCTGTTAAGCACCTTGGTCAATGCAAGGCATTGTAGGAAGGTGCTATACAAATAAAGTTTATTATTATTATTATTATTATTATTTATATATGACTTTTAAACAAAAAAGTCACAAAAGTTATGTTAATAAATAAATCATACATTTTAATAGTCTAACCATTTGATATATTACCAGTATATTCTATTGTGAATAAAATATGGGTTTATAGTATTTGCAAACCATTACAATATTTTTTTATAATTTACATTTTACACAACATCCCATCTTCTTCAAAACCGAGATTGTAGATAAAACTATATTTATCGTAACAGGAAATTCACAAGCGTCCAAAAGAGATGCTAAGGTGATGTTTCCTTATCATCTTTGCCCATTTCAGTGCCTCAGAATATCACCTTCAGCTGTAGTTAACCACAAAAGCAGAAAATCAATCTTTTGGCTCATTTTGTATTCAGGATTTGTCCCATATCACGCATAAAACATGAGTCACAATGAGTCAATATGTCGTGTGTTTCTGCTGCCAGACAAATTGTGTCCCCTGAGAAAAGTGAGATTTGTGGCTGATTACAGAGAAAATCAAATCTGCATTTATTTAGTGTTGCTCGTTAATTAAGTCAGTGAATTACAAGCACATCAGGCCATGCTGACAATAAAAGTTACATTCATTAACAGGCAGAAAATCATTTTACACCCAAATAAAGTCAAAATGTCCAAAGGGTTATTCAAATGAAAAGATGTTTGGAACCTCTGGTTTTATGTTAATATTGTTTGCTTCCATTTGAGAATAAATGCATAGTGCTTTATATTAACTATTGCTAACATCTAATTAATGTTGCTAAGGATGTGCACAAAGCAGGACACAGATGGGACAGAAACAAAACTATTTGTGTTCATGCAGAAAAATAGTTGTATGTACTATATTAAGGAGCTTCTACTCAACCCAATAGAAAAGTTGAACATTGTTCAGTCAGGTCATCTGGATGGTTTCTTTTGTTGCTGAGATGTTTCGTCCTTCATCCAAAGGACTTCTTCAATCTGAGGAGCCACCAAACCAAACTGAATCCCACAAACATCTCACTCCCAGAGTGGAAAAAACAGTTTGCTGGTTCTAAGATGGCCTCCGGGGCCCGCCCTCTGCCCTGTCAACTCCTCTAAAGGCAAAGTGGTTCAAAACACCAAAGTCCATGCTCATTAATCCAGGTACAAATCCAGTTCAGTCAGGTCATCTGGACGATTTATATTTCTACTATGGTAGTGTCCTGTTTGTGGGATTTAGTTTGTTGGTGGCTCCTCAGACTGATGAAGTCCTTCAGGTGAAGGACGAAACGTCTCGGCAACAAAAGAAACCGTCCACATGACCTGACTGAGCATTGTTGGATTTATACCTGGATTAATGAGCATGTCCAACAGAAAATTATTTTTTAATTATTCAGATGCATTTGTGAACAAATTAAAATTGTTTTTTTTATGGATCTCCATTAGTTAATCAGCAGCCAATGCCACCATCAGCCACCCCCCGGCTCTGCTATTGCAACTGGAGGTGGATATACACTATTTGCACTCCTCTCTCCAGGATCCGTTACTCTGTACCGCCTCAAACAAGTAAAAAATAAATAAACTGCCACTTTTCTTATACACAGTGTAACTTCTACTCACTTTTAATATTTTGTACAAAAAATGTTAAGGTTTTCTTGCATTCCTTGTTCAATTCCAGCCCCCAAAACACACTCATCTCGATAACTAAAAACATTCAATCTTCAAATCCATCAGCGACGGGGAACTTTAGCTTGTCTCTAATTGTCACCTTCAGTCTAAAATGTTGCTTGAAATCTACAAATTTGTAGAGAAAAACACAAAAGTCTACAACTATAAATAATTAATGTGAATAAAACTGTCCCGCTGAACAGTAGCACTTCATTATAAACCTTCACACAAGTAGCTGGAGTAGCAGCAGCCATGTTTTCTCTGTGCTACACACATTATTGAGCAAGTAAAGCAGTTTAAAACCGATTATCTAAACTGATGAATGACGTGTTTTGTCTGCTGCACTCAAATTATTTCACATTACAAATGAGAGTGCTGTGTGTGAAAAAAACAAAGGTGAGTAACTCTGGGTGCGTGTGCGTGTAAATATGCAAGCATTAGTGCGTGAGCTCTAAGGGGAAATTCCTCTCTCAGGGCTGGGAGTTCTTCCTGTCGTAGAGCTCTGTTTGTACAGCCTGGCTTTGTCGGGATATCCTACCCTGCCCATGTCTGAGGGAGAGATGGAGGGAGGGATGAAGGGGGCACTCATAAGGGAGGAGGGAGTGATGGAGAGAAGTAGATCGCGCTGAAAACCAGAGTGGTGTAAGAAAATTGGACCAGTTAAAAGATAATTGACAGAAGGTTAAAGGATGATTTTGTCCAAAGCTTTTTGCGCAGCACAGTTTGTCCTTCTGTAACAAATGTTTTCTCCATTGGTTTAAATTTAAACAGATTTGTTGCTGGTTGGGCTGCAGGTGAACAGGAAGAGAATAAGGGTGACCAGACAGCCTGCAGCCTGAGGGAAGGAATGATTTATCGTCCAGAATAATTCTCTTTTGTTGCTGTATTTTTATTTTTTGTTGTTGTCGTTACTCGTTCCACCTGAATACGTGCTGCCCTCAAACTAGCAGGGAATGAGTCAAACAGAGTTGTTTCTGTACAGGAGGCTCAGTCCCTGACCTCGGGTTGATGTATTAAAAAAAGCACAATCTATATGATTTTCTTGGATGCTCTGGATGCAAAGGAAGTGAACAATCTGCCTGCAGAAATACCCATTTATAGTGATGTTTTGCACTATAGACCCCAGTTTATTGTTATTTTGCTTCCAAGGAGCCAGACATTTTTGCCATTGTTTAAATGGATTTTGCTCAGTAGTTCATGCTTCTTGAAGATTTAAGGGTTTTCACTGGATTATGTCTGCTTTTTAATTCATTTTTTGTGCCTGACCATGACATTATGTCGTGCTGAAAAAATGAAAAAAGTAGAAAAGTAGAGCACAACAGAAGAAGTGTCCTCAGCAGATGGTAAGTATCTGAAAGTCATTAAGGACCTAAGAAGAAAATCCATCAAATACCTGACAGGATATGAGAGATTCAGCATCCTTCAGATGATCATCCACTGTCTGTCAAGGTTTCAACTAGTAGCTCTTCAATACCTTATTGGTCCTAAAATACTATTTTGTTTCTCAAACTGAGTTGTCTGGTAATTCTTCTAAGAAATGGGAACAAATTGTGTCTTTATGAGAAGCTGTGGGCAATAAAGTCCCTCGTGATGCAGTTGAAAGTTTTGGGAAGACTTTTATGCCTGAATAATTTATATCTCAGTTTAGTGGCCTAACTAATGAACAAACCACGAAAATGGTCAGTGTGAAACTTGACAGAGGCAGGTTTAATGAATAAATATAGATATTTGGAATGCAGCTCATAAGAAACAGTTAGTTTAATTATTTTCATAGGATTTTTTTTGTTTTGGCTTCAAGTTGAAATCACTTACATAAACAGCAAAAATTTTGTGTTTTGGAACTTATGAACAAGAGAACGAAAGATTCACTGTGTGTGGAAAAATATTAAACATTATACATCATAGATTGGATTAAGTTATGGTTTAATAATAATAATAATAATTAATTCAATTTATAACGCACTTTTCATTACTGAAAATCTCAAAGTGCTACACATATATTGAATGCTACACACATTCATAAACCGGTGGCGGCAGACTACCATGCAAGGTGCTTTCCAGTCCTACCGGGAGCAACTCAGGGTTAAGTGTCTTGCCCAAGGACACAACGACACATGGTGCGGGTCCCGGGAGTCGAACCGCCAACTTTCCGATCTGGAGACGACTGCCCCTTACCACTACGCTACGGCTGTCAGTGTTTCCCCTACCATTATGCTGCGTTCCAGTTGCATCGGAAGTCGGAATTACGAACCCGGAATGACGTCATTTCCGAGTTGAATGCATTCCAGTTAGCTTCTCGGAGCGACGACGAAAACAAGATGGACGCCCGCTACAAAGCTGTTGTTGTTCTTGCTTTGTTGGGTTATAAAAGGTTTCTAGACCAATTAGCAGCGAAGTTGAAGAGCAATTCTGAGGCTCTTGAAATGTTAACCAGGTATGTTGTTTCAACCAGTATTTTTTTAAATAAATAAGCTTATTTTTGATAATTATGATCGAGGCTCTTCTTTCACATCTATTTTATAGTTTTAATTCGATCTCTTTTAGGAAAATAGCAGCAGTACAGAAGTTATCATTAGATAAATAAAGTCAGAAAGTGCTGAACATGAGGTTTTTCTGTTCTTTTTTACTACCTCAGCATAATTAGCAGACATAAAAAAAGCTAAGTGTGGTCCTCTGGACATTCAAAAAACTAAACAAAGCAACAACAACAAAAAAGTGTTTTCTTGCTTTTTGTTCTGGATTATTGAGCATGCATCAGCAGACATGTTTTACTGTTTATTGTTAAAATTGTTATTAAACTTGAAATTATTTCTTTGTATTTTAGGATGCTGCTGATACACACAAACCTACGGACACATGGAATAATCATGAAGACGGGTTCTCAATGGGAGTTGATGTTGAACATGGATGACAACACGTTTGTGCGTCATTTCAGAATCAACAAGACCCAGTTCACATCTGTAATGATGCAGCTGCAGGAGAAAGGCATAAGGAAGGAGCACTGTCAAGGTGCAGCACCAGTCCCTGTAGAAAAGAAGGTCCTGATGTTCCTGTGGTACATGGCCAACCAGGCTGTCCAAGGCAGAACGATGAAAATGAGTAAATTACTCGTTACTGTGATGTGTGGATGCTGTACTTGTATTAGCTTGTCATAAATTGTCAAAAAATGTTCTAGTGTTATGATTAAATGTGTTTATCTGACATGCCACTCTCTCGCTGTCATTTATATCAGTGTGGATAAACCACGCCAAAAACATAAGCTGGTATAGGTAAACACACTTTTTACAGCTACAAAAACATGCTTAAAAAACCAGCTGCAAAACTTAGTTTCCCACAACAAAAACACCTGATTAAAAGTTTCAAAGTATCTGAGAAGTCGGGAAAGAAATTATCTCAAGTTCAAAGACAGACATAATATGTACTTGATTTTAACAATTTTAATTATAGATCAATTAGGACAACTGTGTAAAACCTTTTTTTAAATACAAACTGCTGTAAAACACTTTGTTCGAATGTCAGGAATAGACAGAAGATGTGTGAAATGCATGAAGTACAGGAAAGGCTAAAACAAATAGCACTAGTTTATCTGCAAGTACATCGGTTTCCAACAACATTAATGAAAAACTATTCAGTGCATCATGACTCTGGAACAAGGGACCAAGGAAACAGGTTTGTCTGTTTGGGTCCAGGAATATCTTCGCATCCATGTCCACATAAACTGCAAAGAAATATACACATGGTTAACAACAAATCACATCATAGCAGTAACTCACAAAACTAACCCACAATAATAAATAAGCTCGATTTTCACTGTCTCACACACACCAACACACACACACACAGACACACACAGCTGTGGATGGACAGGATGGTTTGGGTTTCAAGTTTTGCATTTTTTTTTAAACTAAATAATTGATTATGTTAAACTGGATTCCCACCCTGACAAGCCAAGATAAATATTGATAGATCTTTTAAAAACAGTTTATGGTGCAAAACATTAGTTTACTAGCTAAAAACACGTGTCAAGGTGAACAAAAACAACGAGGTTGCAGGCCTCCTACGCAGCTACATCATCAAACACAACAATCACGTTTGACGCTCTTAAGAAAACACAAACAGCTTAGAAACACCCTCTAATTATTAGGCGACATATCGTATAATAATCACTGTAAAGTACGAAATGTGTTACTGAGTTAATGATAAAAAATGAACGCTGAACAGCTAAAACGAGTACTGTGCTAAACAACAACAATGCCGCCTCACACCCGTTTAGCGAGCCGTTGTCGACGCACAGAGGCTGTTTAAACATATCATTATCGTTACTGTAAAGAACTACAGTGCCTGAATGCGTTAATGTGAAGTTACGGTTGAGTAAACCACAAAGAACTGCGAAAAAGAGTAAAAAGTAACTCTTTCACTCGCAGCCATCTTGAAACGATGATCTCGGAGATCTCGGGTGCCGTGCGGCTACACAGAGTTCACGAGTTGGAATTACGACCTGAGGGGGCGTTCCAGTTCATATTTACTGCTCGGAAACACGTAATTACGACCTCCGAGGACAACTGGAACGCAGCATTATACAAGCGGGGTGCCCCACCCTGCCAACAGAACTGAGCACCCTGCCTAAAAAACTGAACTTGCCTCCTCCCACCCCCACTGACACCAAGCTAGCAGCGCGGAATACAGGCTCTGTAGCTAAAAAGCTAAAGGCAGCGCTCACATAGCCTCTTCTCTCAAGCTGAACACCCCACACACACACTCAAAAACTGTCTGTATAAACAGCGCAAACATGTCACGCTAAGCTTGCAGCGTGCAATACAGGCATGCTAGCTAAAAGCTGAAGGTGCCTCTTCCCTCATGATGCCCACACCCGCCCCACTCGTTGCTCCAAGCTGCGCTCATACATATCTCTGTCCCCCATCAACAAAAATCATGGATGAAATGAGCACCCCGCCATGGCAAACAAAGGGAAACACTGCATGTGAATGCAAGCATTCACACTATTGTGGTCCTGTCTATATTTATTATTCCGGGTTCTTTAAACTATTCTGTACATTTTTCAGCAATTTTTCTTGTTCCACAAGTTTTTTTTGTGTAGCAAATCCTATATCAAAACTTTCTGAATTGAGCTCATTTTACATCCTTCATTAAATCCGTTAAAAACCTTTTACTGCTCCTTTCACATTTTGTTCTGATTCAGCTTCTTTCGTCTTCCTTGTGCAAATTTCAACTTTTTCCAGCAAATTTCAACTGTTTTTTCAACTGTTTTGTGCGCCTTGCTGCTTTATTCTGGTAACTACAACATTTTAAAGCTTCTTTTAACTTCTTGCTGCTAATTTCAGCTTGTTATGCTCCTTTCATCTTATTTCTACAAATTTAAACTATGGTACTTCTGCTATTTCAGCTACTATTTAGCTGTTTTTATGCTAATTTGAGCTTTTTCAGCTAATTCCACATATTTGGCACTCATTTAAACATTTTTCAGTTTAATTCAGCAAAAATGTGCTCTCTCCCCTTCCTTCTGGTAATTTAAGCTTATTTCTGAATTTGTAGCTACAGTATACTATTCAGCTGTTTTATGCAA
>JBBPBX010002820.1:50210-72745 GCA_038048925.1 Garcialebias charrua | reverse complement strand
TATATATAATCAAACTAGTCTAAACAGAGAATTGGGCCACACTAAGAAAAATAAATTATGCTATGAAAAAAAATTACATTACGAGAAAAAATGTCATGAAACTACGAGAATAAAGTCATAATATTACTAGAATAAAGTCGTAAAATTATGAGAATAAAGTCATATGAGAATAAACTTGTAATATTACGAGAATAAAGTGACAGTATTACGAGAATAAAGTTGTAATTTATGAGAATAAAGTCAAAATATTATAAGAATGAAGTTGTAATTTACGAGAATAAAGTCAAAATATTATGAGAATAAAGTTGTAATTTACGAGAATAAATTCAAAATAACAGAGAATAAAGGAGTAATATTACGAGAATAAAGTCGGAATATTATGAGAATAAAGTTGAAATAATATGATCATAAAGTTGGAATGTTATGAAAATAAAGTACGGTACCGGTAGAAAGAATATGAGAATAAAATCGTAATATTACGAGAAGAAAGTTGAAATAATATGACAATCAAGTCAACAATTGTGAAAATAAAGTCGTAAATTATGAGAATAAAGTTGTAATTTACAAAAATAAAGTCATACTTTACAAGAATAAAATCAAAATATTAAGAGAATAAAGTCATAATATTACAAGAATAAAGTTGTGATATCAGAATTCTGACACAAATAATCAGTCTTACAACTGCGGTAAAATTATGAAAGTTGATGTTGGCAGTACAATAGCAGGGAGCCCAATGCACTGTGGCTTCACTGTGGATTCTTATGATAAACTGAAGCCGTATGGCATTGCATTTAATGGCTGCATTGACGGATTTAGTCATGACGTAATGTGGATGGAGGCATATTTCACAAACAGTGACGTGATTGCTGACTACTTCATAAACGCAGTGACACTCATAGGAGGCTGAGCAGCAGGCATGAGCCAACCCAGGACGTATTAAGAGTTTGTTCTCGTAATATTATGACTTTATTCTAGTAATATTGGCTTTATTTTTGTTATACTACGACTTTATACTCTTAATATTATGACTTTACTGCCAAACGACTTTATTCTTGTATTACTATGACATTATTCTCATAATTTTATGACTTTTTTCTTGTAGTTTTTTTTCTTAGCGTGGCCCTAATAATCCATCATATTAACCAAAAGAAGGAACAAAACTGTTTAGAGAACTGAGAAAATTAAGTATAAATAAAGGTATTTGTAAATTAAACCTCAATTTATTACAGGTTTCAGCCAATCTGTTTTGTGTAGCAGACATTTCAAATGTGTACTGTAATTAATACAATCCTAAAAGGCTTTAAAGCCCCACTGATATGATTTTTTAATTTTCATAAAATTGCTCAAAATATACATATTTTATCATTTAAATATGTTTGTTTTTGCAAACAAAATGATAAATCACTTTAATTTTGCTTTAAAAGTGATTTTGAACTTCAAGCCGTGTTTAATTATGGGAAATCAGATTACACACGAACGCACCATCTGTGACGTAACACCGGGCAGAGCTCTGGGCTTGTCACAGTGCGCGGGTATGAGCAGCTCACATGAAGGTAAGTCTGATACAGCATCAGACCTAAATTAGATCCTGTTGTTTCTTGTTCCATCACCCAAACTATTTTCTGCTTCCCAAAATGAAGACAAATAACTCAAATCTTCACTTAGATTGATAAATTTGTCGGGTTTTGAATTGTCGGCTATTAAAGAGACCAGAGCCCTCTGCCTCTCACTACGTCACAGATGGTGCATTCGTGTGTAATTGGATTTCCCATGATTAATAATCATAATAATAATAATGAATTCAATTTATACCGCACTTTTCATTAATAAAAATCTCAAAGTGCAACAAAGCAAAAATCAAATAAAACAAGTGATAAAATCAAGTAAAATCAATAATAAAATCAACCAAGATCAAAGATAAAATCATGTGGAGGCTTGCTTAAAAAGAAAAGTCTTCAAGCCGTTTTTAAAGTCAACCAGTGACTGCGGATTAAACACGGCTTGAAGTTCAAAATCACTTTTAAAGCAAAATTAAAGTGATTTATCATTTTATTTGCAAAAACGAACATATTTACTGTAAATGATAAAATATATATATTTTGAGCAATTTTATGAATAGTAAAAAAAATCATGTCAGTGGACCTTTAAGAATAAAGTACAAATTATTGATTGGTTTAATAATGTGTTTATGCTAACAACGTTTGTGCTGTTCTAATCTGCACACATTGATGTACTACAAAATATTAGGACTTTCCTGTTTAGGTAATTTTTGTCTTCCTGTGTCTGACAACCTGTCCCAAGTGGGAGGAAAAAGTGTTTTATTTCTATTCAAGTTTTGATGATTGACAGCTTTGTTTTCTGTGCTTTGACTTCAATATTATAGTATTTAAAATTATGCAAGGCAAACAAACTGTACACCTGTATGTGTGTGTCTGTGTGTTTTCTAACCTGCCGCCTCCCAGAAAGAGCAGGCCCAGGGCCATGTGATGAGCCATGTGAAAGCCATAGTTCATCTCACCGCCAGTTCTCTTGTGAAAGAAGCGACAGAGCTGAAGAACCTTCAGATTCCCAGTGCCAGCCATGACCATGGACATAGCCAGCAGGATCATCGACAGACCTGTTTGCAGGTTGTAATAACCCATCTGCTGGAGGGACCAGCACATGTGAGAGAAACAGGGAGGAAATACAGCATATTAAAAGTTCAAACTGTGGCAAATTTCAGAAGCCAGTGAATGAACATAAAATAATTAAATTAATTTACGCACTGCACCAACAGTAGCTGTACCAGCAACAGACATCATCTTCATAAAGTTTCTGGCAAACTCATAGAGGCAGTCAAAGGCGTCGGAATTGGCAGATCCGGCAAAGCGTAAACCTAATGCCAAACAGGCTCCAGCAGTAATGTAGTCCTGGGCTTGGCTGTGACAAACAAAATTTTACAATCAGTCAGAGATGAAAGGTTCTAATTCACATAATTCGTTTTATTTATAGTCTGCATTCAAAGTGTCCTATAATATCTTAAAGTGGTCTTGATGAACAGTTCTCTGGAATTTCTAAAGGTCTTTCAAAAATGTTTTTAATTACTTCTGGCTGCATTTTTACTCATTTACTCTTTAGACATGGTACCCCACTGAAAGCATTTCTGCAACATGGTTAGTTAATGAGGAAAGTGGACAAATGGAGAGTAAAATAAGCTCTTTCAGGCCAAAATATATATTTCTAGAGGACGATCAGTATCTGAAAGTCATGTCTTTAAGAAATGGGGAGAAAATATCCAGCAAAGACCAAACAGGGACCCGAGAGGTGCGAATCACTTTGTTGGTATTATAAAAGGTCTGTCAAATTGTGTACAGTATTTTTGTTTTTTGTGTTTTTATATCTTCACCTAAAAACATTAAATGTACGGTACCGTGATTGTTGCTGCTTCTAAGAAGTTAAATTCAGTTCATTTATATAGTGCTAATTTACAACACCAGGAAGAAACCTTCAGCAGAACTGCGCTCAGGATGGGCAGTCATCTGCCTCGACTGGCAGAAAACGCAGAAATATCCAATTATAAATTGATTCTTTAGTACTGGTACCGTAGTTTGTCCAATATGTGTTGACAAAGCACTGGCTCATTGCTTGAGTTTAAAAACCTTTTAATGCCTTGATGATCCTTATGTCAGAGTGTAGAGGTTTAATAAAGAAACTGCCTATAATAATGACCTGGTGGTGAAAGTTAAGTATTAAAATATCTAATAGCCAAAGAAAACCATTGGAAGACTTTCAAAAAGTCTAGAAAACTACTGATCAAGATCACTTAAAAAATGACAGAGGTCTAGTTCCTTGGAAGCAACATACAGTACAGTATACAGAAATGAGAGATGACTTAAGACATTTACACATCACTTGTATCTAATTATCATATTTCCCGGCGTATAAGTCACACCTTTTTGCCTGATTTGCATACCCTGCAACTTATATGCCGAAGCAACTTATTTATGGATTTCCCCCCATATTTATAACCCAATTTTTGGATGAGATATGACTGTTTTCATTCATTCCGAAATGGAAAATATTGAACACTAACATTTTCAGCCACTAGATGGCACTCGAGTAGAATGGCATGCCATTTTGTCATGTAATAGGTAAAAGTGGCTATTAATGACACAGTTGGCTTGCCATAGGCTGCTACCTTCATCCAGGAGGATCATGCCTGGAGCAACCGTTAAATCAGCTTCATTATGCTGCAGCACCCTGGCGAAATACAGCTAATTTGACCACTAAAGTGCATTTATAAAGTAAAAGTTCAACTGAGACACACCTTTGCTATAATGTTGAGCAAATAATTGTTTTAAGTGCTTATCTTGTTAAATTTCTAAGAAATGCTCAGCGTTTCTCCTTCCTGATTTCCTCCCTCTGCGTGCTCCCGGAGCACCGAGGCAACAAATACTTTTGAAATACAGCACATTTTTTATTTATTTATAAATTTGTTTGTTTTAAAATACAATACAAAACAATCCCATAAACAATAACATACAAGATATAAAAATGAAATATAGCAGAAAGAAGAAAAAATCTTATTATATCTGCCCCTTTTTTCAAACAATTAGTTCAAACAAAAATAATCTACAAGTACTGGTAACTGAACAAAATGAATAACTCTTTCTAATTTTTCTAACTCTAATACAATACACATTACACTACTTTATATGTATATTTTTTTAACAATTCAGTTTTGATCATTTTCTTAAATGTACACATTGACTTGGCATTTTTAACATCACTCTCCAAACCATTCCACAATCCATGGACCGTCCCTTTAAACTAGTTCTGTATTTTGGTTTTACAAATATCTCTGTCCCTTTAAGATCATACGGTAACAACTTTGTCTTTTAACAAAATGTATTTGGATATTTAAAGGTAATGTGTTATTCTGATAAAATACTATAATCTACCAAATCATGGAACTTCAATAACTTCAGTTGATAAAATAATGTACTTGATGGATGACAGTAATGCTTTCTGGTGATAATTCTTACAGCTCTTTTCTGTAAAACAAAAATAGGCTTTGTAATTGTTTTACACGCTTTCCCCCACACATCAATACAATAGATTAAGTGTGAATCAATGATTGTGTTATACAACAAATACAGAGCTTTATCATTTAATACGTCTCTGATTTTGTACAGTACTGCAATAGATTAAGCTATTTTTATTCTTACATAATTTATGTGTTGTTTCCATGTCAGTTTGTCATCAATAATAAAACCCAAAAACTTCATCTCACTCACTCTACAAATTTCAACGCCATCAATTTTAAATGGAACATCAACAGTTCTCTTTTTATTACTGAATATCATGTAATTAATTTTATCTAGATTTAATGATAATTTATTAAGTTTAAACCAAGTTTGTATTTTGACAAATTCTATCTTCTTCAACCCCAACATCTGTTCTATATCTTTACCCAAACAAAAAAATGTGATATCATCTGCAAAAAGGACATATTTAAGGAGTCTTGACACATTCACTGTCATCCACATATAAAATAAATTGCTTTGGTCCAAGTACAAAGCCTTGAGGAACTCCACATGTGATATTGCAGAGGTCAGATTTTACACCATTTATTTGTACAAACTGTTTCCTATCTTTCAAATACCGGTAGCTAGATACCCACTGTAATGCTGGTCCTCTAATACTGTACCATAGTTGTAGCACTATATGAAAAAGCTAAAACTGATATTGTCAACAAGCCCTGGATCAGATTAAAGCCCTACCCTGATGATGATGATGATGAACAAGAAATTCAACCACCTCTTAACAGAAATGATGGCCGTTCAAGAAGAAGTATTATTAGTTTATTATATTTAACTTTTTTAATTTTTTTAAATTTAAAATTATAATCTTATTAACTCTTTTTTTTTAACCTCTGTGTTTTATTTCCAGTCTGGGACAGAGATAGCAGCTGCGAGTCTTCTCCCTCTTCAGGAAAATCCACCAGAGATCACCTCCAGCTAAAAAGTCTGTGATGACTGAACTCTGAACTTTTCCAGGGACAGGTGGGAGCAGGTCCAAGAGGTTGTGAGTACCGGTAATGAGGCCAAATACAGCCACACTGCAAAATAATCAAAGCTCTACCTCTTTATTCCTGCTACTGTTGTTAGTGAGCGGTTTTCTCCATCGCTGGAGATATTCACTGCAACTAGAGCAGTGCTTTTGGCAGAAAATGTGGACAAGTTGGTCTTTTTGGCCAAAAACTTGATTAGTGTTCCAACTGTTATAGTATTTATTAAGATTTTTATTATTGTTAGTATAGTTTATTTGTTGTAAAGTGTGCCGTTTATTTAAAATATCATCCAAATGGGTTGTTTTTATTTATTTTTAAACAAACGTATAGTTTATTTGGCATTTTTTCAAAATAAACGTTTTGTAAGTCTTCATTATGGCCTTTTTTGTACCGAAAATTAACCGAACCGAGCCCTCCTTGAAACTGAACCGAACCGAAATGTGATTTTAGCGTACCGCTACACCTCTAGTTTTTAAGTGTTAATCTTGTTAAATTATTGTTAAAGTACTCCCGTGCACGTTCCCGCAGCTGTCATTTGGCAGCCAATCAATTTTTGGCCCAACACCGGCCCACATTTCCGGGTTGTCAGTGGTGACGCGTAACAAACGTGAGCAGTGACACATAATGGATGCAACTTACTGTATATGGCGAAGTGACTTATTTATGTTTTTTCCCCCACTTTATTAGACATATTTGGACAGATGTGACTTATATAGCAGTGCAACATGAATGGCGGTAAATACGGTAGAAGTAAATCTTCTGTGTCAAATACTCACGCCATTGTTTCCATATTAATGTCTTCTGAAGTGTCAAAATTCCCCCTCATAATCTAAAAAGGAAAAAAATGGTGCAAAAAAATAATATTTTTTAGTACAACTGGTTTTATGACTAATTTGTGAAAACAACATATGGAACAGAATAACTTTACAAACGTAACTAATATGCATGTGAACAGTCCGTTATGCTGTGTCTCCGTGTATTTTCTCACCTGGGGTATGTTACTCTTGACCCACTCAGTGTTAGGGAGGATTTCATCCCACATGATAATACAACGTGCAAGAGTCTGGTAGTGAGGCATAAAGGGGAGACGCAAGTAAGTATACAAGATTAAGGAAAGGTGGGAAAAGAATCATGTCACAGAAACGCACAGCTTGCGTCACACTAACCCTCAGCAGCAGAAACTCTGGCTTAATGAAGTCCAGCAGAAACCAAGTGTCTGGAGGCTGCAGCCAATCAGCAATCGACCTAATGGATAGAAACAGGATGAGGAAAGGGAGTGTTAATGCCTTCCCTCAACACCTTCTCCACCAAGAAGGAAAAAACACCAGATGAGCCTTGAGGAAATTAGGAACCTCTTGACCAATACAGTATACAGCTGGGAGGTGGAGGAGTCTTGTTTTTCTGTGGAGCAGGTTAGGATGCTCTGATGTTCACAGAATTCAGCAAACATTAGCCATGTTTAGGAAACTTGGCTTTTGTATGCATTTTCATCTTGGCTGTTCATTATTAATTTGAAACTGCTGTGTTGTCTTTTCTTTTTCTTCTTACAGAGGAGTGAGCATTAACAAAGTTTGACTTTTATTTTGTAAATAATAATTATGTATCATGCTTCCTGTACACAGTATTCATGCTAAAAAAAACACTCAGTAATAGATGCACTTGTTGATCCTTGGTTATGTCTTGAAACTCCTGTTTTCACCAGGTGCATAAAATATTATGCCAATTTCAATATCAGAGGCAGATGAGGAAAACAAAGATGGAGACACACAGCTGAAATGAGAAGAGCTTTAGTAGTCCTGCAACACAGTGCCGAACATTACGAAGTCAGAGTGGAGTTATACTGGAAAATCTTATGACAACAGCCAACCTGGGAAATTTGTCCAAGATGTTTCAAACAACCAAGAGTTCTAAATGTTAAAAAAATGTAAAACTAACAAACATGAATTTTGTTTACTAATTGTTCAAGTCAACTGGTAAAACCTGAGGATATTTAAGATATAAGAAACCATCTAGAGGACCTGACAACTTTGTTGGGTTTGAGGATATTGTTTTTTCCAGAAACATTTTCCTACAACGAGTGTGTTTAATTTTACTGAGTATAGTACTGGTATATATTCATGCCGGGTCCCCACCTAAATTGTCAGAACGCTCCTGCCGCCCCCTTTTGGCCGCTTGTCACTGATGCCAGGCACCCACTGGGACGCGTCTGATGACGCGCACTAGGGGGAGGCAGAGGGTCATCAGTTGTTGTGTTTTCATGCTGCTGGCAGATAAAATCAGCAACACGTGACCCCCGCTCCTACTGGAGTGGGTTTTCTACGAGCCGAACTGCAGCTCAGACAGTCTTTGTTGAGATTAAAACGTTTTTTTTTTATGTTTGGGGTGATCGTACGCTGAGCGGACAGCAGCAACTGTTTAAAATGCCAAGATTCTTACCGGAGTCTGGTTCCAATTCATGGAGGCTGATGAGGTAAGTTTAAAAAGTCCAAAAAAAGTCCCGTTGTCGTTGCGTCATCACATAGCAGAGGCTCTCCCGATTGGTTGCTGGACGCGTCGAGCAACGTCGAGCCGCAAAAACATCAACTTTTGAGACTTTGGCGGCTCGACGCTGCTCAACGCGTAGGTTGTTTCGGACGCGCGCGTGCGTGGAAATGAACTGCTGCGTGCCGGCGCGCTGCTTCAAATACTCAAAACGCGCCGCTTCACGGTTCGCCGCATCTCCACATAGACTTTCAATGTAAACCGGCCGCTTCAGCCGCCCAACACGGGTCCGGTGGGTAACCGGCATTAGAGCATGGTACAGTAGCTCTTTCAGAAACAACTCAAGCTGGGTCTGGCTGCCTCCGTGTGATTTCTGAATGGATGACGGTGGCTTGAAGCTAACCCATCCCTGATGTGTCTTTGTGCCACAAAGTGAAGTACTAAGAGAGCTGAAATGCTTGACAAGTGAAAAGGTGTGCAGGCTTTGCAGCTCAATAATGTTATGAAGTGATGGCATAAGTTCTGTGCAACCACTCAGCCAAGGGACTTACAAATCTCATTGTATGCTTGAGTGACTACTTCTAGACTGATTTAGCTTCATGCAAGGGCACTGATCGGCTTGCCTATAAATATGACCTTTGAGACTTTTTTTTACCGTTACAGATTCACAAATGTAATGCTGTGTTCAAGGCTGATGAAAAGCTGGAACAGCTCAGATTTACTGAGTTACTACTGCACAAAATATCCCTGTGTATAGCACCAGGTAAGCAACAACAACAAAACATTTTTTTGATATTATAAATATTTGAGTATGGACATTTTTTTTTAAAGAATACATTCAGGAGATATTTGTCTTTTCTCACCTGTTGTTGGTCTTGAGGTAGATCATGGCGAAGGCCAGCGTGGCCCCTGGACATGTAACGTCCACATTTATTGTATCACCCTCCTGAAACAATAATTGATGAGGTTCATTAATTGACCAAAGTTACAAGCAGTCTAAACAGGAAACCATTAAATAATATGAGAAACTTTTTGTGTGAGATGATCCTTGTAGTTTTAACGTTCCACTACAAATAGATTTAAAAATCCTGTGACATGTGTGTCTCAATTGTTCCCAACGTTTCAAGTTTTCACACCAAGGTCACTGTGGACAAGTCTGATTCAAGTCATGTGGTCACAGTAAACATGGAAGTGAACCTCAACAAATGAAGCACTAAAAATAAAGGGAACTTTTTTTTCTTAATAAAATTTGATCATTAAAAAAAAAAAATACAATACAAAACAATCCCATAAACGATAAAATACAAAATATAAAAAATGAAAGGTAGCAGAAGGAGGAAAAAAATCTTATTATATCTGCCCCTTTTTTCAAACAATAAGTTCAAACAATAATAATCTTCCAGTAACAGTACAAAATGAATAACTCTTTCTAATTTTTCTTACTACCGTACTTTTCGGCATATAAGTTGCTGTTTTTTTTACTAATTTGCATGTCCTGCGACTTATACCGCGAAGCGACATATTTATGGATTTTTTCCCATATTTCAAGACCAATTTTTGGCTCAGATATGACCGTTTTTCATGTTGGCAAAAAATGGTGCAGTACCACTTTTGTCCGCTAGGGGACACTTCCAGAGAGTCCACCGACCGTTTCCAGCTCATGTGTCCAAAAAAATCCTCCTCTGCTCGGACTGACTCTGTCGCTGCCCGGCCTCCTGGTCTAGAGGTAACTACGGTTAGCTCTGTGTTTGTTAGAGAGTCAGAGAGTCAGAGAGTCTTTATTGTCATTTGCACCGCATGTGGTACATGAGATGAAAACGAGATTATGTACACGAGGTCCCAGTTACATCCAACAACAATGAAAGAGAAAAACAGTAATAACATCTAGAACTAACTAAGAAAAACATCAACTAGTAATACACTAAGCCTAATATAGTGGGAATAAACAGCAGCACGAACATGAGTTTGTATGAGCAGATGGTCACAGATGAATACAGCAACAAGAAAACAGATCAGCATCAGCATGATGTGATATTTTGCAGTGTTTATTTTTTATTTTATTTTTATTTATTCATGAGTCTAACAGCCTCAGGGTAGAAGCTGTTCCTCAGTCTAGTGGTTCTACATTTGATGCTCCTCAACCTCCGTCCTGAGGGGAGTGGGGCAAAGAGTGAGTGTGCTGGGTGAGTGAGGTCTTTCATGATGCAGGTGGCTCTTTTCCTGCATCTGGAGGTGTAAATGTCTGTGATGGTGGGGAGACTGACTCCAACAGACTTCTGTGCAGCCTTCACCACTCTCTGTAGAGCTTTCCTCTCTTCAACTGTGCAGCCTCCATGCCACACGTTGATGCTGGAGCACAGGATGCTCTCCACTGCACACCTGTAGAACGAGGTGAGAACTGGGCTGCTCAGACCAGCTCGTCTCAGCCGTCTGAGGAAGTAGAGTCTCTGATGACCTTTCTTGATCAGGCTGGTGGTGTTGTTGCTCCAGCTGAGGTTATCATTCATGTGTACACCCAAGTATTTGTAGCTGGAGACCACTTCCACTGCAGACCCACCTATTTTCAGTGGGGCATGGTTGTGTTTGTTCCTTCTGAAGTCCACAATCATCTCCTTTGTCTTCTTCACATTCATGTGAAGATTGTTCTCTTTGCACCAGCTCTCCAGGTGTTCCACCTCCTGTCTGTAGCTGGACTCATCATTGTTTGTAATGCATCCCACCACCGCTGTATCATCTGCAAACTTAACAATATGACAGCCTGGAAGTGTGGCTGTACAATCATATGTGAGCAGAGTGAACAGAAGGGGGCTCAGCACACATCCCTGAGGAGAGCCAGTGCTAAGGGTTATGGTGGAGGAGGAGAAGTTGTGGATCTTCACGGACTGTGGTCTGTCTGTTAAGAAGTCTAGTACCCAGTTACAAATAGAGGGGCTTAGTCCAAGTGTAGATAGTTTGTCTATCAGAGTTTGGGGGATCATGGTGTTGAAGGCAGATGTGAAGTCCACAAAGAGCAGACGCACGTATGAGTCCTTCTGATCCAGGTGGGTGAGAGCAGTGTGGACCACGGAAGAAATGGCGTCCTCTGTTGATCGGTTCTCACGGTATGCGTATTGATGAGGGTCCTCGTTGATGTTGACGGTTGCCTTGATGTGGGACATGACCAGTTTCTCAAAACATTTAGCGACTATCGGGGTGAGGGCCACCGGTCTATAGTCATTCAGACCAGTCACTGTGGAGCTCTTTGGGACTGGGATGATGGTCGCGGTCTTCAGGCAGGTGGGAACTAACTCCAGTGCAAGTGAGGTGGTGAAGATGTCAGCCAGCACCTCACAGAGCTGGTCCGCACATTCCTTCAGAACTTTCCCTGGGATGTTGTCTGGTCCGGTTGCTTTATGAGGATTAATCTTTCTGAGACTGCCTCTCACTTCTGCTGCGGACACCCTGAGATGCTCTTCATCTGGTGATGAGGTGAGTCTGGTGCTAGCAGGTCTGTTTGGATCATCAAAACGTGCATAAAACTTATTGAGGGCATCAGGCAGAGATGGGTCCCTGGGGCATTGTTTGTTTTTGCCTTTGTAATCTGTTATGCATTTAATACCCTTCCACATGCTCCGTGGGTCTTGTGAGGTGAACTGTCCCTCGATCCTCTGTGCATACGTGGCCTTGGCCTTCTTAATGCCATCCTTCAGTTCATTCCTGCTTTTCCTCAGCTCCACTTTATCTCCTGACTTGAATGCAGTGTCTCTGGCTGCTAACAAGGCGTGAACTTCTCTATTTAACCAGGGTTTCCGGTTTGGGTAGGATTTCACATATTTTTTTATGGATACATTCTCAGAGCATGTACTGATGTAACCCAGGACTGAGGAAGCGTACAGATCCATGTCCACTGAACTTCCATCAGTAGCTGCTTCCCTGAAAACAGACCAGTTTGTCCTCTCAAAACAGTCTCTCAACAAGGGGGAACTATCTTGAGGCCAGATTGTTATTTGTCTTTGTTCCGGCTTGGACCGCCTGAGTGGGGGGAGTTCTCTTGGCGCCAGGATCAGAGAGTCGTGGTCTGAAGATCCGAGCGCTGGGCGTGTCTTCGCCGTGTATGCCCCCTTTACATTTGTGAAGACTTGGTCGAGCGTTTTATCTCCTCTCGTTGCTGTGAAGACGTTCTTATTGAAGGCTGGGAGGGACATCTGAAGATCTACGTGATTGACGTCCCCGCAAACAATGAAAAGCCCCTCAGGATATTTACACTGCAGCGAGGTGAGTAAGTCATGAATCTCTCCCTGGGCGTCGTTAGCATTAGCATCGGGTGCTATGTAAATAACGCTGATTATGATCACTGAATAGTCACGTGGCATATAATGCGGGCGACACCTAACTGTGATCAACTCCACGGCAGCTGAACAAGCTCTTTTTATCACAGCACAGTTCGTGCACCAATCTTTGTGTACGTAAATACAAACACCGCCACCTCGCGTTTTCCCCGTAGTCTCGATGCACCGGTCTGTTCTGAAGAAGAGCCGGTCGTCCAGCTCGTAAACAGAGTCTGGAGTGTCCTCAGAAATCCACGTTTCCGTAAGACAAAGCACAGAACATCTTCTCATCTCCTCCGACGTGGTTACCCTCAAACGAAGTAGATCCATCTTGTTGTCGAGGGAGCGAACATTAGACAGGAAAAGAGCCGGCATCGGGGGTTTACCGGTTTTAGCGTCTTTCCGCATTCTCGTCATAATTCCTGCACGACAACCCCGCTTCTTTTCACGAGAGCATCGCTTCCTTTTCTTTCCCCTGGAGCGCATCTGCTTCCAGAAGGACGTTTTTAGCAGGTCCAATCTTCCGAGTTCTGATTTGAGTTCGTTGCTGATTTCAGCTGTGCCCTGTGGTAAATCCGCTCCGATTCTTAACAGTTCAGTTCGGCTGTAATTCACCCGCAAAAAACGCGCAGAGTCAGGTACAAAAACACTATTAAAATTACTAAAAACTAGAGATGATCCGGGAACTCGTGAAGCTGCGGCTGCACTGAGCGCGGCCATCTTGGCATCTTAGCAAGATAAGTCAAGAACCACTCTGCGGATTTTTATGAAACTTACAGAATGTAATCACTGTATGGACATATACAAGTGACTAGCTTTATGAGATGTTTGAGATAAAAAAAAATAGATCTTTTAGCTTTGTTGTTAGCGGTTAGCTACGTCTTGTTTGTTACAAATAAAGTCCAGTTGTTCTGTATTGAACGCCTTTTTTGATTTTATCATGTCCTGGACGACTGAGAATCTTCACCAGCATGCGGTTAGCTACAGTAAACAAATACTACGGTATTTAGATAAAGAGCTCATAAACCACTCGGTGGATATTCTTTTAGCTTACAAAGTGTAATTATATGGGTTTAATTTATAAACTGTTGACCTGTATCACACATTTGAGATAAAATTCATTTTTTAATTGTTTTTTTAGAGACGGAATCGTCTCGTGTTAGCTCCCGTTTTATTTACGTTTATATTGTTATAAATAGCTCATAAGTGTGGAACAATGATTGTGTTATACAACAAAATTACATAAAATAAACAAATGAAAAACACATTTACAAAAGGAGAGAGGAAAAACAGAGAGAAAGAGGGACTTGTCTGTCTACCTTGATTTGGTAGCTGGGGGACTTGTGTCTTTCCCGGTTGGGCCCTGCTTGAGCTCTGCGATGGCCCCCGACCATATACTGATACAACTGCTCAGGCACGTTAAGATCAGTCATCCCAATAAGGTTGCTGCCATGCTGGAAGAAGAAACAAACATATAATATATGCATAACAGTAAAATTTTATTTAATGAAATACAAAATCTATACATTTCTGTGTATGCTTGTGACCAAAAATATCCAGAAAATACTGTTTGGTGTAGATATTAATTCATCTTGCAATGTATCCACAAGCAACAACCCTGATGTTAAACTATGTGTATGAGAAAGTATTGACCAATGGTGGGCACAGCTAACCAAACAGTCAATTTCGCTAAATGCTAATTCGCGCACTAAAAAAATTAGCTTTGCTAACACTAAAGCTCTAACTTTTATCATGCATTGCTGTTGCTGACACTGTAAGACTGTCTGTGATGTGACAACATTGTAAGTGAACACAACTCAAAACGATTCAAAAATCCACAAAGTGATTTATGAAGTGCTTTACTTGTGATTCATAAGTCAAGCGTCCACGTCCCCGTCAGACAGAGGTGAGCTTTCAGAAATTAATCTGGTCCATCGGAACCAAAGAGGCGGAGCAGAGCTCTATTCAGTGTGTGTTGGACGTCTCCCTCTTGTCATTTACTAAAATGAATTAACTCACTTTAGTGCTCCTCTTTGAGGTCAACTACTTTTATAAACAAACTACAAAGTTGCTGTGCGTCATCAATATACTCTCGGTAATAAATCTGTTTGTTTTAAAGTAAAGGTGTGTGAAATGTGTGAGAGTTATGTCCCAGAGACAGTGTGAATGTTGCAATGCATTCTGGGTAGGAATTATGTGTACAGTACAATGTTTGACAGTTTACGATGTTTTTGAGTGTGAAAATGGTTTTTTTATGTTATTTTCTTGTTCTGGTTTGGCATTTATGTTAAAGTCTCTGTTATTGGCTGTAAACATGAGTCAGACTGCTTACGGTAGGTATGAGTGGGAAAAGCACTGTGAGGGTGATGATGTCACTGGGTGGTGCTTAACTTTGTTCAGCTCTGCATTGCATAGCACTGTTCTGTGTAACTTACCATTCTCCTGTATGCTTTTAGTGCAAAGAATTGTCTATTCAAATTTAGCAGAAGCTCCTGTTAAAGGTGTTCAAAGTTAGCCAAAACGCTAATCCGCTAAACTGAAAGTTAGTTCCACTATTAGCGGATTAGCAGAACTGTACCCACCACTGGTATTGACTTACCCCAAGACAGACCATGCCTAGAGCAAGTCCAGCAGCCAGTGAATAGGACTCTCTATCAGTACAGTACTCCATCTCTGGACCAGGGGGTCGACCTAGAAAAAAAAAAGTATGAATACATGAAATGTCAATTCAGAGGGCTCATGACTTTTCTTGTAATTTTAACTAGCTGAGCTTAAAATAACCTAGTGAAAAACAAGTGTTTTCAAATAAATTCAGAATATATTTTGGTCTGAGTGTAGGCTAGTCTACCATCGTTTTAGAGGCTAGCCTACTTGTATTTAATACATGATGAACAAAAATTATTTTTAAAGATATTGCCTGTTTTTATTTTCATTATTATCTAATTCACTATAAAATAGTTATATATTGCACACAGTACATACATACATACATACATATGTTTTATTCACAGCTAGTGTTGTAGTACTCGAGACTGGTCTTGAGACCGGTCTCGAGAACACTTTTTGATGGTCTTGGACGGTCTTGTACTCAACCGCATTTGGTCTCGGTCTTGTCTCGGCCTTGGATATTGAGGACTCGGGATTTTATTTCAAGGCCAGTCAAGACCACTTCTGTGGAAATAACACTAAATTGCCAGAATATTGACCAGTTTATTTTTTAACATCCTCGTTTTTATTGGATGTAAAACGTACTGGTTCAAATCCAAGCAATAACGTGACTCATTGCTAAATACATTTTTTGTTACCACTGTCACGCCAACCCCCTTTCACTCACACGTGTGGCCAGATTGGGCGATTTACTGCCAATTGGGCAGTTTTCATTCTGATTTTGCTGGGAACTCTGGGAAGATTTTTGTTGGATTGTTGCATTTTGCCACATATTGTTAAATTACCTTGGCTTGTACTGATGTGCATTCATGTTCAAACAGTAAATATATGTATACTTAAGCAATATATAAATTGGGCAGATTTTTGTCTGATATGGCGGTTTTTAACAGATTTTTGGGCTGGAAAACCTCAACTCTATCTGGCAACACTATGAGAAGTGATTGGGCGTGGGAGAAGATGTCTGCCAAAGCATCAGTTATAAAATTTGCCTATTTAAATCACAAAGAATATACTTGTAACTAGTATATGGTTATCCTTGGTCTTGAGTTTGGACTTATGAAGATTGTTTAACCACTGCAGGTTTTTAAGGCTCGACATGTGATGAAACTGCTTCCAATTTAACAGTTATGCAATTTTATTGTTGAAACATATGAAGTTAGGCCACTAAATGTCTGATTTCTTTGTTATGTACCGGTAGCTTTGAAATTTTATAAAAGCTGATACATTCATTCAAAAGCAAACTTAAAGTTGCAGTATGTAACTTTTATAAAAAATAATTTATAATAAAATTTTATATTTTATTTATTTTATTTGAGGTCTTGGTCTCAACTTGGTCTCGCTCTCCCTCGGTCTTGGTCTCGACTTGGTCTCGGGTTAGGTGGTCTTGAACACAACACTATTCACAGCAACCTAAATTTTATTATTATCATGTACTAAATAATAAAATACTTAATTACGGTACTTAAATTATATTAGACAGTTTTGATTAAAAAATAGTGATTAGGAAAAATGAAATATTTAAAAATATGGTAACTCTAAATAAAGTCAAAGTTCTGTTTAAGTCAGTGAAGTTAGCACAGCCTCATTGTTGAAAGTGTGTAAAGTTCATAAGGTGACAATTAATTTGAGGATTTTCAAAGTGAACCTGTTCAGAGGTAATTTGAGATTTTGTAGTGTCTTGACACGGTAAAAGTTTGCACACCTATCTCAGACAACAAGACTTCAGCATTGTGTCTGTGTCCGGTTCCTTGGTATACCAGCCCAATACCAATTACAGCAGCAACCTAGGAGATAGACAGTGAGATAACTCAATACTTGTTGCAGAATTTTTGAAAAAATTTCTGAAAACAAATGTTTTACAGGTATTTATTCAAATTTATCTTCACACAATCCCCAATATGTTCATAGCCTCTCACCTGAACATTGTGGGGCACGTCCAGCTCAGTGGAGGTGGATGGGAGAAGGGCAGGGATGTGAATGCTGAGCAGGCGTGTAATTGACATGTCCATGGTGCCCAGTTTGGCAGAGGAAACACCCAGGAGGAGTCCAATGCTGGTCATCTCATGGCCCTGACAGAGACAAGGACAAAAAGATCATAACAAGCTGTAACTGTATTAAACGCTTTTCTTCAAATAATGTCTTGTTTTATTTAAATGGAGACAATAATATAAAATCCTTCTGTATGATTAATGTTGGAGTACTACAGACCAGGGGGAAACAAATTATTTCCACTGAAATTGAGAGGATCTGTGTGTTTTTCTTGTGTCATCTGTCTAGTCTTCCTCAGCGGTTCCCTCGTGTTGCCAGTTCCTGCTGCACCTGTCCCTCAATGTCCTCCCCCAGGTGTTTGTAATTATTTCATTGTTACCATCTCTATATATTCTGTGTTTTCTTGTTGTTCCCCCGTCGGTGGATTGGTATGGCGTCATGTTCTGTTCTCCCACCGTGTCTTCTCGTTATACGTTTAAGTTTTGCTGCCACATCAGCCTTTTGATTATTATATTCCTTTTGGCTGGTCCCTTCTTCAGGGGTTGCCACAGCAAAAACTAACTTACATGAAGACTGGACGATTGTTTTTACACCGGATGCCCTTCTTGACGCAGCCACAGACCACCGAGCTACAAGAGCCCTCTGTGTGGAGCAGAGAGCTGCTATCTAGGGCACCTTGGGGAGCAGATGGTGGGGGCTAAGGGCCTTGCTCAAGGGCCAAGAGTGGGGCACATGAGGGTGGAGGCAGGTGTGGGTGTTTCACCTATCCCACCCACATTTCTAATGTTGTCGGTACAGGGAGTTGAACCAGCGACCTTCCAATCACAGGCCCACCTTCTCTAACCTCTGCGCCACCACTCAAAAGCCTTTTGATTATTAATAAATATTATAATTATTACCTTATCCTTTGAGTTCCTGGCATTCTGTCTGCACACTGGGTTCAACTATAACAACATGATCAAAACTAAATTGCTATAAAAATATATATGAAATAGCGTAATGTGTATTGTATTGGTTAGAAAATTAGAAAGAGTTTTTCATTTTGTTCTGTTACTGAAAGATTATTTTTGTTTGAATTGATTGTTTGAAAAAAGGGGCAGATATACAGTAATAATATTTTTTCTTCTTTCTGCTACCTTTCATTTTTTTTAACATTTTGTACGTTATCATTTATGGGACTGTTTTGTATTGTGTTTTTTTGTAAATAAAAAAAATGAACAAATTTAATAAACATAAACTACAACTCCCGATCATGATAGAAATTGGTTTTATACCTCAAAACAAAACGATCAGCTTCCATGTTGGATAACTTTAAATGAAGCGTAAATGATACCAACAGAATTAAACAGATTAACACTAAACATAAACAGCTGAGCTTGATAAACTACTTTTTTCTGTGCTCCTAATTAAAAGGTATGAGCAGCACTTTAAACCATAATTTAGACTAGTTTTAATGTCTGATTATTTAACTTTGAATCCACAGATTAAATTTAGTCATATGAGATTTTTTGCCTGGAAAATAAAATCAGTAAGTTCCATCCATCCATCATCTTTTACCCACTTCTTCCATTTTGGGTCACGGGGGTCGCCGGTGCCCATGTCCAGCAATCACTGTGCAAGGGGCGGGGTACACCCTGGACAGGTCGCAAGTCCATCACAGGGCCACAGAGAGACAAACAATCATTCACTCTCTCACTCACACCTAGGGACCATTTAGAGTCACCAATCAGACTAACATGCATGTTTTTGGTCTGTGGGAGGAAACCGGAGTACCCGGAGGAAACCCACGCATGCAAGGAGAGAACATGCAAACTCCACCCAGAAAGGACCCCAGACTGGGATTTGAACCTGCAACCTTCTCGCTGAGAGGCAGCAGCTCTACCACTTGCGCCACCGTGCTGCCCAAAATCAGTAAGTTGGATAACAAAAACATTTTTCTGTAAAGTAAAAAGCAGCTGAAACATTAAGACAAAAGTCGACTTTCTCTTTAAAACCACAGGAATACAATTCTAATAAACTGATCAGTGGAATGTCAATAATTTCACGTTCAAAGCACGAGCACCAAGAGAAAACCACCACACCAAGCTTCACTCTCAACCACTTTCACAACTTTTATTCACACAGTCGCTTACATTCATGTTTCCCTTCACATCATTTGCCTATTTAATCTAAAAAAATATATACAATTGTATTCATGAGCAGTAAATATCTGTCAGGAAATTAATTTGTAGTAAGATAATTTAAATATGTCTTACTATTTTTGGTTTTGGTACAAATCTTTACAGACAAGATCAAATTATGACAAACAGTAAGCTAAGAAATGTATTTGTCCAACAATATTAATACAAAGTGTACATAATATAAATGTATCAATAAAAATGTACAAACCGGATTCCAAAAAAGTTGGGACACTAAACAAATTGTGAATAAAAACTGAATGCAATGATGTGGAGATGGCAAATGTCAATATTTTATTCGTAATAGAACATAGATGACAGATCAAAAGTTTAATCTGAGTAAATGTAACATTTTAAAGGAAAAATATGTTGATTCAAAATTTCACAGTGTCAACAAATCCCAAAAAAGTTGGGACAAGTAGCAATAAGTGGCTGGAAAAAGGAAATTGAGCATATAACGAACAGCTGGAAGACCAATTAACACTAATTAGGTCAATTGACAACATGATTGGGTATAAAAAGAGCTTCTCAGAGTGTCAGTGTCTCTCAGAAGCCAAGATGGTAAGAGGATCACCAATTCCACCATTGTTGCACAGAAAGATAGTGCAGCAATACCAGAATGGTGTTACCCAGCGTAAAATAGCAAAGACTTTTAAGTTATCATCATCAACCGTGCATAACATCATCAAAAGATTCAGAGAATCTGGAACAATCGCTGTGCGTAAGGGTCAAGGCCGTAAAACTCTACTGGATGCTCGTGATCTCCGGGCCCTTAAACGTCACTGCACCTCAAACAGGAATGCCACTGTCAAGGAAATAACAGAATGGGCTCAGGAATACTTCCAGAAAGCATTGTCAGTGAACACAATCCACCGTGCCATCCGCCGTTGCCAGCTGAAACTCTACAGTGCAAAGAGGAAGCCATTTCTAAGCAAGCTCCACAAGCTCAGACGTTTGCACTGGGCCAGGGGTCATTTAAAATGGAGTGTGGCAAAATGGAAGACTGTTCTGTGGTCAGATGAGTCACGATTTGAAGTTCTTTATGGAACACTGGGACGCCATGTCATCCGGACCAGAGAGGACAAGGATAGCCCAAGTTGTTATCAACGCTCCGTTCAGAAGCCTGCATCACTGATGGTATGGGGTTGCATGAGCGCTTGTGGCATGGGCAGCTTGCATGTCTGGAAAGGCACCATTAATGCAGAGAACTATGTTCAGGTTCTAGAACAACATATGCTCCCATCTAGACGTCATCTCTTTCAGGGAAGACCCTGCATTTTTCAACAAGATAATGCCAGACCACATTCTGCAGCAATCACAACATCATGGCTACGTAGGAGAAGGATCCGGGTACTGAAATGTCCAGCCTGCAGTCCAGATCTTTCACCTATAGAGAACATTTGGCGCATCATAAAGAGGAAGGTGCAACAAAGAAGGCCCAAGACGATTGAACAGTTAGAGGCCTGTATTAGACATGAATGGGAGAGCATTCCTATTTCTAAACTTGAGAAACTGGTCTCCTCTGTCCCCAGACGTCTGTTGAGTGTTGTAAGAAGAAGGGGGGATGCCACACAGTGGTAAAAATGGACTTGTCCCAACTTTTTGGGATTTGTTGATGCCATGAAATTTTGAAACAACATATTTTTCCTTAAAATGATACATTCTCTCAGTTTAAACTTTTGATCTGTGATTTGTGTTCTATTCTGAATAAAATATTAGATGTTGGCACCTCCACATCATTGCATTCAGTTTTTATTCACAATTTGTTTAGTGTCCAAACTTTTTTGGAATCCGGTTTGTACAACTATAAAAAAAATCTATAGCTTGCGTTCACTGAATCAAAATGAGATGAAAAAAATAATAATAATAATTTCAACTTGCAGGTAGTTTAACAAATTTTGATCCAGTGGATTCTTTTAGTTTTAAGCTGTATCTTTATGAAAACCTTTTGTCTAAGCAGACATGAGATTTGGCTTGCAGCATCCTGTTTTTCTCGCCTGAAAGTGGGAAACGCACATTCTTCTCTCTAAATTATCAGAAGGTAAGAGTTTCAGTTTGACTAAGTGCTTGGCTTTCATGCTACTTAACCACTCTCATTTATACTCATCTAGAGAGAGGTGAGCTTGTCGCGTTTCTGCAAGGTGATGAGAGTACAGTAAAAGGGTGTATCTTCTTTTAACCTGAGCTTCACGGTTCCTATTCCAAGTTAGTATACCGGTAAGTACTTTTCGATGTAAATTATTGTTAAAAGTGATTTTGAACTCCATCTGCTGGAAACAGAGCATTGAAGGAGAGCATATTTATTAAAATCAAAATCAGCCTGTACATCGTTTTTGGGATTTATCGTCTTTCTTGTTATGAAGCTAAAGTCTAACAACACAAAACAAACAAACAAAAAGTAATCTCTGTGTGATGTCTTTGTGCAGATATGTGCAAACCTTGGTGAGGTAGTCATGTATGTTGAGCGTGGCCAGCTTGGTGAGGTGTCCATTCAGTCCCAGGGCCATAAGGAAGCCTGCGTACTCATTAGCCAGTTCAGGGCTCTTGGGCTTGTTGTAGGCAATCCAGGCTGAGTCCACCTAGAGAAAGAGAAGAAGAAAAAAAATAGTATCTGAATTTGATAGTGATACATTTAATATAACCAGCTGGTGCTGCTTGATAACATATCAACTAGTCAACAAAGAATAGTTTGAATTGTTGCAGTTACTTTATAGCAGCTATAAGTTTATTGGAAATAAAAATAAATCTGAAAATTCAAACATATTTTTAACAAAAAATAAATAAAATAATAATAATAAATAAATAAAATTAATTAATTAATTAATTAACAATAATAATACATGTAATAATAATAATAACAAT
>JBBPBX010002820.1:13240-49931 GCA_038048925.1 Garcialebias charrua | reverse complement strand
CGCACGCACACACACACACACACACACACACACCCACCCACACACACACACACAATGTGGTAAAAATTTTCATTTACCTTTGTATTAAACGTACTGTATCTGCAACATTTAGTAAATGTGTCTGAATCAAGTACGTACTGTACATGGAAATAATCTAAAAATAACTCAGCTGCCTTCCTCAAGCTGACAACTTTGTAATGCAAAGAAACAATACTGATTATTATATTTGGTTTCTATATATAATTTCTGATTAAATTTACTCTTTATTTATTGCTTTTTACAGACGCAGTCATCCTAATATATTTTGCTTACAGTCTTTTGCAGCCCAGGAAGTGATAATGAAGCAAAAATCATTTACAAAGTAAGCATGCCTCCCCTTATTTTTCAGCTTGGTTTTAGACTTACCTGTGAAGCGGGGGCTATTTTAAGTCCAGCTGCTACTCCATTATGGAAACTGGGCCAGCTGGTCATGTTGGGAGGAACATCAATGTTTCCACTGTTGAGATCAACCATGGTATTCCTGGGAGGAGCACGACCTAAAAAATAAATAAATAAATCAGAAAACACATGAAATAAACAGCAAAAATGCTGATAACTTATTATTACTACTGAATTATAATACATTCAACCTTTAAAATTAATCAAACATGCATCATCTTCCTGCTAAATTAAATATGTACGGTAGATGTTTTTATAAATCAATTTACTTTAAAAAAAAATTCACCACACTTTTTTGTGAGTCTCCCAGATTTGTTCATAAAAATAAAAACTTCTAGAGAAATCCAAACATGTCATAATTTTCCTTAAAAGAACAAACTTTGAGATAACGTTTATGCTTCTCTACCACCTCAGTACAGTACCTGTAAGGTTGAGTTTTGGGACAGGCAACGGTTCAGTTGGTACAGGATGATAAGAAAAGAGCGTGAAGAGGCCTCTGCCGACTGGAAGAGCCATTGTCCTCTGACACAACTGAAGAAGTCTGAGAAAGACCGTAAAAAAAGAGACAAAGACCACAAGGAATTAAATTATGGTAGTGTGAACTGTCTTGGGAAAAATAAATCTTACTAGCAAAAACTAAAGCTTAAATACATTTAGAACTGTAAAACACAGAAGAGGACAGGACAAGGTGTAATACAATGACCTTTAAATATATTGTTTAACTGTTAACATCTGTATCCTATGACAAAAGTTAATAAAAACAAAATTACAGTATACAGCACAATGTATGCCAGTCGTCAAGTTATTAAACAGCAATACAGTGGTGATGCATATAGGTATCAAGTTTTGTTAAATGTATCTTGGATCAGAAGACGTGGTCTGGAAGAGCAAAGACCTTGTCTGACATTTGACAATGCTTTGGAGACGATACCATAACACGTCCGTCTTTCAACGAGCATACAATAATAATAAAAATGACACATTTATAATGTACTTACTTATTTTCTTTCTCCTCAATATACTCGTGATCTGAAACCTCAGGTAGTTGGACCAGACTGACTCGGACCGGCCTGGAGCTCTGCAGAAGCCTTCTGACTTCCTGGACTCGTAGATCCTGACTCCAGATCAGTCCTGTGACCTAATAATGACAAAGAATTATATTTTTTTTAAAAGAAGTTTTTTATATATTTTATACACCCTTTATTTACACAGGTAGTCTCATTGAGTCACGAGAACTCATTTTCAAGAGAGACCTGTTTTTGTGAGAAGATGGTGGGGGTTAGGGGCCTTGCTCAGGGCCCAGAGTGTTTCACCTTTTCCACCCACATTTTAATGTTGATGGTACCGGAAATTGAACCGGCGACTTTCTGATCACAGGCCTATTTTAATAATAATAATAATAATGAATTCAATTTATAACGCACTTTTCATTAATGAAAATTATGTTCTCTAATCTCTGTGCCGCCACTCCCCAAATTAAAAAATTAAAATAAAATATTGGGAAAACAATTTAAAAATTTTTTTTTCAAGCATTCCTATGTAGAAGAGTATATCCTAAAATAAAAAGAAATCTCTCTACAAAGGAAGGACAATGTATTTTTATGTAAAAATACTGTATGTCCAGTGATCTTTTTACCTCTTGAATGATGTCTGACATCCCATCTTCTTCCTCATCTGCTTCTGTTGTTGCAGGAGGCTCCAGTGTCAGTCCTGAACCTACAGACTTACCACAAAAATGAAAAATACATGAAAACAATATACAGTTTGGAGAAAATATGCTTAATTTTCAAGTTTAGTGACAGATGCATTCAACCATCCAAATATTTTAGGATTACCATAACTTTAAATTAGAAATATCCAAGGAACAAAAGGTAGCTATTTACGTACAGTATATATTTGTGATAAAAAGTACACACTCTTAAATTCCAAATGTTTATGTATCAGGAGGACATTAAGAAACTTTTGCACTTCAGGTACAGTTTTGTAAAATGTTGCCTTTTCTCATGTGGTTTGTACATGAGGACCCACCTTAAGGCTCCCACATACTCGGGTGTACTGTGTGTACTCTGTGAGCCGTGCAAACACTGCACACACTGTCCGCAGACGGTTGAGACTTCATACTCAAGCGTACACCCTGATGGGCTGCAGCCCAGCTCCGCAGGCAAGGGGCGTTTACCTTCGGGACAAATTGAAGTCGCCAATTGATCATTTGCTGACATGCCTACTGGATTGATTGACAGGCCGCAAAAACAAGAAAACGTGAGCTGCCGGCGGCCCTGGGTAGAGGCAGTTGGCAGCCCAGGAGCAGCGGCAGCAGTGTTCTTTTTATATGTTGTTAATAAAAAGTTCTAAGAAAATTAAAAAACAGTGAGTGTTGGTCCTGCAGCCCACACATCAGACCAGCACACCAGGAAATCTCCAGACCCTCCCGCAGCCACGCTGGGCATGATTTTAATTATCTCGTGACAAATTCCTTCATTTCTCACCATTTCAGTCATGGTGTCAACGGACGAGAAGGAAGAGATCACTTGCCTCTTGGCAAAAAAACTAAAGAAAAGACCATTAAGCCAGATCAGGGATGAAGAAGGGGAACTTAATACATTGGTGTCGAATACAAATCAGTTGGGCAGTTTATTCTCAAAGTTTTATTCTGCAACACAGAGTACACGTACGCAGTCGTAAAAATTGAGCTTTGGGTGGACATTGCTTGCGGACGTCTGCTTCAAGTCCATGTTGAGCCTCAGGTACACGCGGACCTCCGCAGAGTGAAGTACGCTCGAGTATGTGGCGGCCTTTAGGATGTTAATGAAAAGTTAAATAAATGACGTCTTCATACCTTTATGGTTATTTTAAATGCATTACCAGTAAATCCACTTTCAAATTTAATATAGCATTATTGGGGCATTTCTAAAATCTTTAGAATTTAAGCTTGACTTTCATGGCTTTTTAAGAAAATGAAAGAATTTTTTATTTTTTATTGACTGTGGACACTTGTTATAATGGATGGCTAACATGAACTGTATCTAAAACTCTCCATTTTAAGTCAGTTGATACTTACAGCTTTGCTCTTTGCCAGGGTCATGGTGTGAGCCTGCTTGATCAAGTCCTGTCGCCCAATCAGGTGGCAGACTTCCTTAGACCAATCAGAACATGGCTGCTCACGACATCGATAGATGGCCTCTCGAATAGGCAACGCCACGCCAAAAGGGACAGACTCCAAGTCTTTCAGGGTGAAACCTACACCAGTGTAAAGGTGAGGATGAGATGTGGTCATTTAGGCCTTGAAATACGTAAACATCAGGATATGAGTTTTGAAAAATAGACCTGATACTGGTTTTCTCTGAACATACGGGCTTTACTTTCACAGAATAATAATACTACTATTATATGTTTAGTGCCCTGAGATGACTTCTGTTGTGACATGGTGCTATATAAACAAACTGAATTGAATTATAATAATGTGTGACTTTGCATTACCATAATGTGAGTCAATGTGTGGCTGATTAGGAGGATTTGTCAGAATAATTAACAAACCTTCCTCACTGGACAACAAACAAACAAACTGAAAAATGATATGATTGTCCTACCTTGTGAAGTAAGCCACACCACCAGCTGCTCAGCCAGACTCTCACTGGAAATCCTCACCTTCACACCGCTCTGTCTAGAAAGAAAAATTTTACACATGAACATCAGTGAGATAACTGATGAAATGATGTAACACATAACAAGATGAACATGCTGCAACAATTTTAAAAACAATATCCTTTATTTGAAACCATTTAGCCTAAAACGTTACCTAAAATGTATGATTTTAAATGTTTTCACATACTTCTAAAGAGACTAAAAACATAATGCATGCACATACGTTTCACAGAATAAAAACACTGTAAAGCTAAAACAAAATCATTTTTCACATCTTTGCTTTGTGAGCCTTACCTTCTAAAGTTCTGTTCAGTAGCACAGGCCTTTTGGCCTAAAATGTGCAAGAAGAAAAGATGAGGAAACGAAAATTGAAACAAAAAATAAAAATAAAAAATAAATAAATAATAATAAATAAATAAACAGATTTTCCATCTTTTTACAGTTTTTTTGATCAATAAAGTGTCACATTCAGAAGGAAACCCTTTACAATCCATATCCAGCCGATATTCATGCAATAACTTGCTGCTAAAACTTGTCCCAAAAGATCTTCTGATTGAGAGTTAAATGCAAGTGAAGCTCTTTGTTTATTTATTGTGTTTGTTACTCACAAATAACACTAAAAACAAGTGATGGGAAAAAAGTAGGATGTTTTCATGTAGCTAAGTTTGGTCTATATTTTGTCACAAAAAGAAAATGGCTGACCAAAAACCTGCTGTGATGATTGTCACCACAAAGCTGTACTGGGTTTGTCACAGCAAAATAGGATGGGTTGGGTGATCCACAGAGCTGTATTACACACAATTTTTATTCTTAAAGCAGGGCCCTGAAGCAGAGATGTAAACAACTAGAAGAAAATATAACCAACGTGCCAATTAACAGATAGAGAGTGTAATTCAGGGTGTAAAAAAATGTCAATGAACTTTGGAACTAAAAATGTGTACAAAGTTTTGGTACTTTCATCCATCCATTATCTTTAACCGCTTATTCCTTTTTGGGTCGCAGGGGTCACTGGTGCCCATGTCCAGCCATCACTGTGCGAGAGGCGGGGGACACCCAGGACAGGTCTCCAGTCCATCACAGGGACACATGGAGACAAACCATTCACTTTCTCACTCACAACTAGGAACAATTTAGAGTTACCAATCAGTCTAACATGCATGTTTTTGGTCTGTGGGAGGAAACTGGAACACATGGAGAAAACCCAGGCATGTACGGAGAGAACATGCAAACTCCACCCAGAAAGACTTCTGGACTGGGATTTGAATCAGGGTAACCTGCTCGCTGAGAGGCAGCAGCTCTACCAGTTGTGCCACCGTGCTGCACAAATCCACTTTTTGAGAAAATAAAAATTTCCATCAAATCATTCACGGTCTAGAATTTCACAAAATTTGGTGAATAATTTGTCTAAACAAAAAAATGCCCTTTTACTGCAGTTAGTCTGTGAGGAATTAAGTCTAGTCTCTGCAGCAGAACCATTAAAGGATTGAGAAGTACCAAGTAACAAATCATAAAGTTTTTCCTTTGTTCTTTAAAGAGCTCGGTTGTTATGTTTAAAATCCAGCAAAACATACCTGCTGAAAGTTTGAAGAGATACTTTGATTCATTAGAAGTCGCATTCTCATCTCCGTTGATGTAAAGAGCATAACTCTGTGAAACAGAACAGAAACTTTTAAAAGAACATTTACCTTTTACATCTTGTGTATTAATTCAGGCTAGCTAACACCCAAGGTGTTGTCTCAGTTTTTACTTTGTTAGAGCAATCATTCTAAAGCTACATTACCGGTTAACAAATAATTTACATTACACATACACTGATAAATGCTCAATAATCCAGGTAGAAAAATCTAAAAAAGTAAGTCTGGACATTCAAAAAAAAAAACTGTAGAAACGTTTATTGTCTTTCGTCCGAAAGACTTCCTCAGTCTGAGATGCTGTATTCAGCTCAGTCTTATAAATAGTGAGAGGGTGCTATTTATAAGACTGAGCTGAATACAACATCTCAGACTGAGGAAGTCTTTCGGACGAAAGACAATAAACGTTTCTACATGTTTTTTTGTTGGTTTTTTTGAATGTCCAGAGGACCAGACTTAGCTTTTTTAGATCACGTTACACATGTGTTTAAATAAATACACAGTACTTGTGAAGTGGACACATTACTGAGTAATTAAAAACAAATAAATCAGTGCTACACCCTGATCACCTAAGATCAATGATAATTTGCATAAACCTTAAAAGTAGCTTTTCTACATTTTTGTCTCTTTTTTTATAAAAAAAAATACCATTAGTAAAGGGTTTTGCAGCATAAGAATGTTACAAAGAGCAATTTTAAAGACAAAAACAACAAAGACAGCTGATGTCATGACCCCCACAGAAGCCTGATCTAAATTATTATGATGTCAATATGAGATTAAATAAACAAAAATGAAGTAAATATCAATTAGTTTCAAGCACTAGCAAAATAGTTAACTGTACTTTGTGTAATTCGTATAAAACTTAAGTAGGAGAGCTTGTCATACCAGAACCAGCAGTCTGGTCCTCTGGCAGATGCCAGGCAGGTTTGGAAAAGGTAAACTATCCTCTCCTCTCAAGCAGCTGCTGAGCCAGCTGCACACGCATGGAGGCTTGGAGCTCAGGAAGGACGGACGGAGCATCTGACCAACAGCATCTAAGGAGGAACAAGAAAACACAGAGGAAAATAATGATTGAGTCGAGGCATGTTCAAAAACATGCATATCGGGCTGTCTTCAGGCCCAGGCCTCCCTTGAAACAGAGTTCTGTGATCTAATTGGGATTTGCCTGGTTAAATAAAGGTTAATAATAACAGGACAAGAAAACAGAGGGAAGTTCAACCCTCCCCATCAAATGACCATTACAATACAGGCAATTAAATTTATACTCTAAATGGATACAGATGTGAACAAAATAATATGTTTATACCGCAATTATCTCCACAAATACAAAGAATGGCCTGTGGAGCTGGTTTTTATTAGCAACAGACCTTATTTATTTCACAATAGCATGTCTTGTCAGTTTCCTGCCTGAATACCATTAAAAACTGTTTACCGGTAGCGTCTTACCCTGGTCTATGATGCACCTCTCTGTAAAGGAACTAATTAATGAAGGGTAGTCTCTCCAGTACAGATCGACAAATTCTTCCAACTGAAGGTCTCTGCAAACACAAACAAAACAAAAATCAGAACATGAATACATAAATGCATGAAAACCTAAATACTCTAGCTATGTTGAGACCTAAAAGCATCAGAGTTTAGATTATGTGTTCTCAAAATATCAAAGTATAGATAAGCCTTAATTATTTTATCAAGAAACTAAAATGTTTCAATACTTTAAGCATTAGGTATGTATCAAGTATTTAAAATTGCCTACTGATGTACAAGCAGGACACAAAATTTTGAAAAAAGTCATTAGCAGTATTCTAAAAATAGCTCGACATTCTCCAACAGCTCCTGTGACATTTTGCATTGGACAGTGACTGAACACAGATAAAAAGTAATTAACAGCTATAACTGATTAAAATTCCTCTTTACACCAGAAACTTAAATTTAATCTATATTTTTACTAGGAGAATTAAAAAGACCACATTATCTGTACTCAATAGAATACATGAGTGGCGTAAGTCACTATCACCTAAAAAAAAATTATAATAATCTGGAGAAAAAAAATCTAACAAGTATCTGCCACAAATTATCAAACAAAACAAGATTATCCTATGCTTAACCAGCTAAAAGTAAGAGTGTAAACATTTGTGCGATACTTGAATGCAATCCACGTATTAACAATACAGGCCAATTACGCTGGAGAGCACTTCGCTCTCCCACTCCGCCTATTTTCTTTTCATCACCGTCATCATTTCCAGTAGTCACTTGACAATCTGTTAAACTTCATCTCAGAACAAATCGCTGAAGGGTCTGGATTACATACAAACTTTCACTTAAAACAATGAGCTGTGTTCCCTCTTTCCTTCCCATTGTGAAAGTTCAGCATAGCTTAGAACCAGTTTGAATACATTGTGCTTCTTGTACATAGTGACACAGGTTTTACCTCTCTTTGGTAACAGTTATTTATTGCAGAGACAGTTTGTTCTTTCCCACACATTCAGAAAAACTCAAAACGCTTCACTCACTGGGCAAAACCAGCCAACTGTGATCTACATTGTAACAGCTCAAAGAAAAGAACAAAGTGCAATACAATCACAGCTACCTGGCTAGTTGTTGCAGCAGACACACCAGTGATGAAGCTCTCGCTCTGTGCAGCTCATCCAGCTGCAGCTCCTGATACAGCAGATGAAGAACGTAGAAAATGGCAGGAATGTGAGGGAATAAAGGCGCTGAACTCTCCAACTTCAGAGATGAACTGGAGGGAGAAGATGCCTAGTGCACAAGAAAAAACATTTATAGGGAACATTAAAAACATTGAAAATAGAAATGGGTAGCAGGCGGAATTGAACAAATGTCCCAACATTTATAATATGTTGTTGGAAGAAAATAGTGTAGCATGCCACTTTACAAAGGTACACAGAGTGAGTTACATACGGAGGACAGGTCTTCAGTTTCTGTGGTAACAGCATCACTGGACTGCACTGAACGACAGACAGGCTGGAAAATTATCTGATGATGATAATGAGAGGCCAACAAGTAGTCCCAGTCCTATAGAGAAAAGAGACAGGTCAAAACAAAATGATAAAATGGTTAAGACAATAATGCAACCAAAATTGCATATTTAAAAAAATTATAGTTCCACACAAAGCAAAGTGGATGACTGACGGTTTATAAGACTACCATGTTTTACAGAGTATAGTGTCGCACATTTTTGCATAAATTTGCAAGTCCTGCGACATAAGCACCGAAGCGACTAATATACGTTTTTTCCCCCCGTACCAGTATTTATAAACCAATTTTTGACAGAGATCTGACGATTTTATTCATTCTGACATGAAAAATATTAAACATTACCATTTGCAGCTGCTAGAGGGCCCTCGAGCCTTATGGCAAGCAAAGTGCCACATTAATAGATAAAAGTGGCTATTAATGAGACACTTGGCTTGCCATCGAGAGCCGCCTTCGTCTTGCTCCGGAACTCCTGGAGCAAACGTCAAATCAGCTTAATTTTGCATCGCCCAGGCAAAATGCAGCTGATTTGACCATTTATTAAGGAAAAGTTAAACTGAGACACGTTTACTATAATTTTGAGCAGACAAATAATTGTTTTTAAGTGTTAATCTTGTGAAATTCTTGTTTAAGTTCTCCTGTGCGCGCTGCCGCAAATCCGTTTTTGACACAACACTGGCCCACATTTTTGGGCGGTCGTCGGTGACGCATAATAGATGCGACTTATACGGCGAAGCAACTTATTCATGTTTTTTCCCACTTTATTAGACATATTTGAACTGATGCGACTTATACACCGATGTGACATGTATGGCGGAAAGTACAGTAATTATGTATACGTGAGAAGAGTTAGCTGAACTGAAAACATTATTTACATTTTGACTGACTTATATAACCCAGTAAGCCTCAAAAGGTAATCAGCGCACATTAGAGGAATTTCCTGATATACAATCCAACCTTTATAAAATTTACCCTCTAGTGCTCCGACGTGCTGCTGCTGCAAAAAAAAACCTGTATCCTTTCTGGTACCCTTTGTCTAATTGTCTAGATATTATGACACTATATCAGCTGCAATAAGCTACACAGTGGCTTTAGTTAAATCTGACTCGTGTTTCCTCAGGATAAAAACACAGAAACATCACGCAGAGCCTCTAGCTGATTGACATTTTCCAGTCATGTTTTTTTTAACAAGAATGTACACAAACAAGGACTACTTCAGAAATCTGTTTTAATTAGAGGCATTTAAAGAAAAAAACACTTGGGGCAATTTGAAGATTAAGACGGTTTTTAAATAGGTTTTAGGCATGTATTCAGCATGCCATTTAAAAGTTAAAAAAACATTGTTTTTGTCTCATATTCACCCTTTTAAAACTGTAAGGAGCACAAACCCTGTTTACTGTGATCGCTTTCCCAACACATTTTTGTCCAAGTAGTCTGCACATAAGCCAGTATACAGTAAATTAAAATTTCCTATAAATATACCAATCCTTTCACAACTATGAGTTTATCAAAGTCAAAAGTCAAAGTCAAAGTCAGCTTTATTGTCAGAACTGCAATATGTACAGGACATTCACAGGATTGAAATTGCATTTCTCTCTCAGTCCCTCGGTGCAACAGTAATATTAAAACACTAAACAATTAATAAACAAGCATAAAATGAAATAATAAAAGTTTAGTACTGTCCTGAGTTTTTTGCATAGTAGTTTTTCATAGTAGTAAAAAAGTATAAAAAGTTTCACCAACACCAAAACACCAACATTTAATAAACATAATCATAAAATGAAATAGAGTGTAATACTGTCCTGAGTTTTTTCATAGTAGTTTTCCATAGTAGTATAAAAGTATAAAAAGTTTCACCAACACCAAAAATGAAATAGAGTGTAATACTGTCCCGAAGTATAAAGTATAAAAAGTATATCTATAAAATAAATGAAGGTTCTGGCATTTGACATTTGTAAAGAGTGACAAAGCAGCATATGGGGTTAATGTACACAGTATATGTATGAGGTAGTTGATATTGGTATAGAAACAAAGTGGCATTATGCAATAAGGCTAGTAAAAAGAATATATACTGTATATCAGCAGTAGTGTAGATATAAAAAGTCTAGATGTAAACAGTAGTAATAAATGTAAACAGTAGTAATAAATGTAAACAGTAGTAATAAATGTCAACAGTAAATGTAAACAGTAGTATGACTATAGGCAGTAATGTAATACAAACATTAGTGCAAATATGAGAAGTAGTGCAAACTGAATGAGCACATGACCGTGAGTTGAGTGAATGACCCGTATTGATGACACAGAGTCCAGTGTTAAAAACTTTGTGTTGTGTGGTAATGTGTGAAAGTTTTTTGTGATTAAGGCAGTACAAGTGGGAGGGAGGGCAGAGCTGGCAGAGTGTTAAGCATCCTGACTGCCTGATGAACAGAGCTGTCTCTCAGTCTGCTGGTTCGAGCCTGGAGACTCCTCAGTCTCCTCCCCGATGGCAACAGGCTGAAGCAGCTGTGTAGTGGGTGTGTGGGATCACCTGCCATGCAGAGGGCTTTCCGAGTGAGGCGGTTGCTGTGTAAGTCCTGTAGTGAGGGCAAGGAGGTGCCGACAATCTTCTCAGCTGCTCTCACTATACGCTGGAGGCTCTTTCGGCAGGATGCAGTACATGCACCATACCACACCGTGATGCAGCTGGTCAGGACACTTTCTATGGCGCCCCTGTAGAAGGTGCACATGATGGGGGTTGGAGCTCCAGCTCTTTTCAGCTTGCGGAGAAAGTAGAGGCGCTGGTGAGCCTTCTTGGCCAGTGATGCAGTGTTCCTGCTCCAGGACAGGTCCTCTGAGACGTGCACTCCCAGGAACTTGGTGCTGTCCACTCTCTCCACTGTGGTGTTGTTGATGGTCAGAGGGGCATGTTGGGCATCCCTCTTCCTGAAGTCCACAACAATCTCTTTTGTCTTCTCCACGTTGAGAGTGAGATTGTTGTGTCCGCACCACAAGGCCAGGCGGCTCACCTCATCCCTGTAGTCCGTCTCATCGTTGTTGCTGATGAGACCCACCACTGTTGTGTCGTCCGCAAACTTGATGAAGTGGTTGGAGCTGTACGATGGTGTGCAGTCGTGTGTTAGCAGGGTGAATAGAAGGGGGCTCAGCACACATCCTTGTGGGGCTCCTGTATTCAATGTGATGGTGCTGGATGTGTTATTCCCGACCCGTACTGCCTGTGGTCTCCCGGTCAGGAAGTCTAGCAGCCAGTTACACATTGAGGTGTTCAGCCCCAGACTGTCCAGTTTAAGGATGAGCTGTTGGGGGATGATGGTGTTGAATGCCGAGCTGAAGTCAATGAACAGCATTCTAACATAAGAGTCTTTCGTGTCCAGATGTGTGAGAGCTGTGTGGAGGGCAGAGGAGATGGCATCGTCGGTTGAGCGATTAGACCGATATGCAAATTGGAAGGGATCCAGGGAGGCAGGGAGGACAGATTTGATGTTTTTCATGACTAGCCGTTCGAAGCACTTCATCAGGATGGGGGTGAGTGCTACCGGACGATAGTCATTGAGGCAGGAGGGCGTTGCCTTCTTTGGGACAGGTATGATGGTTGTGGCTTTGAAACAGGTGGGGACGATGGCCTGACTCAGCAAGATGTTAAAGATGTCTGTGAAGACCGCTGCGAGTTCCCCTGCACAGTCCTTCAGCACACGACCAGGTATGTTGTCAGGACCAGCTTTCCGTGCGTTGATCTTGATGAATTATCGCCTCACGCTGTCTGAGGACAGCGCCAGCACCTGGCCATCAGGAGAGGGGGGGAGTTTTTGTGCAGGTGTGCTGTTACATGCCTCAAACCGAGCAAAGAAGTCATTCAGTTCATTCAGCGTGGAGGTTGTGCTGTCACAGGTCTGGGGGGATGGTTTGTATTCCCTGCCACAGTCTCCGTGTGTCCTTGCCGTCCTTGAAGCGGTGAGCTATTTTCCTGGAATACTGCTTCTTGGCCTTTCTGATGCCCCGGGCCAGGTTGTTTCTGGCTGTCCTCAGGCCCACCTGATCTCCCGCTGTGAAGGCAGCATTCCTGGCTCTCAGGAGTCTGTAAACCTCTGCTGTCAGCCATGGCTTCTGATTTGCCCGAACAGTGATGGTCTTGATGTTGGTAACATCATCAATGCATTTTGTGATGTATGAGCATACAGTGTCTGAGTACTCCTGGAGACATGTGTTGTTGTTTGTGGTAGCAGCTTCCTTGAACATGCTCCAATCTGTGGTGTCAAAACAGTCCTGGAGTGCCTCTGAAGACCCCTCTGGCCACACTCGTATCTGCTTGCGAACTGGTTTTGTGACTTTCACCAGTGGTCTGTAAGCTGGCTTTAGCATAACACAGATATGGTCAGAAGCACCAATGTTGGGGAGGGGGAGGGCCTTGTAAGCACTTTTCATGGTGGTGTAGACTTGGTCCAGTGTATTTTTGCCTCTTGTTGGAAAGTTTATGTTTCTGTACGTTTTTGGTAATACACTCTTTAAATCTGCTTGGTTGAAATCACCAGCTATGAGGAGAAATGCATCAGGGTGGGCTGTTTGCTGCTCACTGATGTGCACATATACCGGTAGTTCATTTAGTGCCTTATATTTTACTTACTGCTTACCAATCCTCAACCCTAAAATATACACACCTCATCAGAGCCTCGATCAGAGTGACGAGCCTTCTTCGCTGCAATAACTGGAGAAAGAGGCACTTCAAAGTGCAGCTTGGGAATGAGAGCAGATGAAGAGAATAAAAGTATGTTCACGTGTTAAAAGAAAAAAACCTTTAGGTGAACGTTTTCTAAACTTTCAAATCACGTTTCAATCAACACCTACTTTACAAAACATTAACAGTACATTTTTGGAGTAGAGCGTAATAAACTGTTTTCAAGTAGGAATTTTAAAAAGTCTTCATAGATGAATAAAATTTAAATAAATGAGAAAATCAAAAGTGGACTCACTTTTCGGGTCCAAGCCAACCGCTCTGTGTTGTAGCCCATTAGTGTCAAGAAACATGTGACAAACTGGCTCCATTCTGCATGAGCACTGGGACCTCCAGGGGCATTATAGATGTTGTACCACTTCACCAAAACCTGCACATTTCACAGAAATTAGTGTAAAAAACTATAGATGTGTCAAAAATCCAATGCCTTTAGCTCATTTGCAGCAAGGATGCATTTAAAGCAAAAGTAAGGGTTCAAAAACATCTGTACCAGCTCAATGACTACAAAGTATATACCGTAATTTTTTGCCATATAGGTCACACCTTTTTGCATAAATTTGCCTGTGACTTATACACTGAAGTGACTAAAAAAATGTTTTTTTTCCATATTTATAACCCAATTTTTGGCTAAGCTATGACGATTTCAATTACTCTGACAAGAAAAATATTGAACACTATCATTTGCAGCCGATAGAGGGCCTCGAGTAATATGACAAGCCAAGTGTCTCATTAAGAGGTAAAATTGGCTATTAATGAGACCCACAACCTTCATAATTCACATTTTCGTCTCGCTCCGGAACTCCTGGAGCAAACGTCAAATCAGCTGCATTTCACAGCGCCACCCAGGCAAAATGCAGCCGATTTGACCATTAAAGTGAATTAATTAAAGCTGCACTATGTAACTTTGTAGTGCAGTCTGTAACTTTTCTAACAATATATTTTTAACATATTTCTTCACTCTGTCACTATCTACTGACAGACTGATGTTAGACAAAGTAATCTCTGAAAAAAACTATAGTCCCCTTGCTTCTCTATCAGCATTTATAAAAACACTAAAAACACAGAGTGACCCGCCGTTAACCAGCCAATAAAAACAGAGTTTGTAACCAGCCAATAAAAACAGAGCTTGTAACCAGCCAATAAAAACAGAGCTTGTAACCAGCCAATAAAAACAGAGCTTGAATTTGAATCAGCCAATAAAAACAGAGTTTGTAACCAGCCAATAAAAACAGAGCTTGAATTTGAATCAGCCAATAAAAACAGAGCTTGAATTTGAATTTCAGCAGGGCCAGGGGGAGCAGAGCCATATATGGCTCTGAGGGGGAGGGATTAGAATGCTTTGTCTGTTGAAAATATTTCTAAGTTCTGCGCTCTACAGAAAGTTACACATACCACCTTTAAGGAAACGTTCATATGAAACACACCTTTACTATAATGTCAAGCAAACAACCAATAGTTTTTAGGTGGTTATCTTGTTAAATTGCGAAGAAATGTACAGCAAGTCCTCCCTCTGCGCGCTCCTGCAGCCACAAATCGATTTTTGAAATGTAGCTGATTTGACCATTAAAGTGCATTTATTAAGGAAAAGTTACACTCTGTGATTATTCAGGTCTCTGGTAAATGAGTCCCTGAGGCTCAATGGGATTAACCTGTATAAATAAAGATTGGATGAATAAACTGAGACACATCCTTGCTATAATTTTGAGCAAACAAATAATGGTTTTTAAGTGTTAATCTTGTTAAATTATTCTTAAAGTCCTCCCGTGTGCGCTCCCGCGGCCGTCATTTGGCAGCCAATCGATTTTTGGCACAACACCGGCCCACGTTTCCAGGTGGTCAGTAGTGACGTATAATAGATAAGACCTATACGGCGAAGTGACTTATTTAATTTTCCCACTTTATTAAACATTGTTGGACTGATGCGACATATTGCGATGCAACGTGTACAGCAGAAAGTATGGTATGTTTTTAAGGGTTAAATAATATTACGGTAATAAAGACTGAACTGTATTTTTTCCCGACTGTAACTCTGGCTGTTTATTAGTGAAAATTTTAAATTACAAACCTTTATAGCAGCTTCCTTGGGCAGGATGAAACAAATAGCCTGAAGGCATTTTCTCACTAAAAAAAAAATATATCCAAAATAAAAACAAAACAAAAAGGCAGACAATGTGACAGTCAATCATGAGAAAAAGATTAAATAACTTCAGAATATGTCAGGGAAAAAATCCTCAAGATTAACTTTAGATTGTTTGGCTTAAGCACATATTTTTAATGTTATAAGTATATGTAATAAGTTCATGTCTTTGTTTTCCACTTGTTGGTTGGTTGGTTAATTAAAGCAGTCTTTACATTTTTGGACAAAGTCTCAATTTAGAGGTTAATTTAAGTTAAGCAATTGTGCAGATCAGCTAAAAAGTGGCTATCATATGTTGTATCATATGTTGTTTTCATACTCTATACCACTATGCAAAAAACTCAGGACAGTGTTAGTTTTACTATTTTATGCTTATGTCTATTATTATATGTTTCAGTGTTTCAATGTTTAGATGTTTACTGTTGCACCGAGGGACTGAGAGAAACGCAATTTCGGTCCTGTGTATGTCCTGTACAGTACATATTGCAGATCTGACAATAAAGTTGACTTTGACTTTTTGACTTTGACTTTTGTACCATTTAGGTATTCAAATTCTGTTCTGGTTTATCGTTTCAAATATAATTCAGTATTCATCTACATGATTCACATGTTTATTTATTTTATTTTAATGTATTTTGTATAAGTTTAACTACCCGGAATCTGGACCTCAGCATTTATTAAGACATTTTTGTTTTACTAAAATGTAAAAAATAACACAATGTCATTTTCTTTTGTTAATTTTATCACATACCTGAGAAGACATCCAGTGCTAATTTTTTTAAAAGCTTTCCCAAACAACTGCTTTGCCTACTGCAAGTTATAGTTTTAAAATTACAGGAAAACATTGTAGCATTCGGGGAAACAAATCCTAGAAGAGTAATTAGTGCCACCATGTCTGACCAATCAGATTCCTAATCAACATCACTAGGCTCTCTTAATTGGACATCCGAAGCAGGAAAGGTCAAGAAAGAGGTGGATAAATGCCATTTCATTAGAGGAAGAAAGACTTCTCTTTTCAATCAATAGTTAAAAAACAGTGAGCACTGAAACCGGAAGACTTTGGAGTAGATAAAAGTCATGTACACACCTGAGTGGCGCTAAAGGTTTCAAATAAAAGAAGTACCAAAACTTAAGTTTGAAATTCAGAACTTTACGCCAGAGATAAAAACAGGTCAGAGCTGATGCAGACTTTGTCATGAACAACAAACATACCTAAATTAAACTTCAGTTTTATTGGAAGTAAAGTTGAGCTAATAAAAATTATTCCTAAGTACTTTAGCTCACTTTTGAATTGAGAAAAATTCATGGTGAGCTAAAAACAATTCCTAGGCAGCAGCTGTGTAACTGTGTCATGGAAAAGCAGATTTCATACTTTTTTTTTTTTAACACACCATATCATGATGGACAAGTTATACCGTAGTTTATTTTTGTAAAGGAGATTTGAGAGTCAACTTCTGAATTAAGTCACCCATACATTACATTTCACTTTCATGAAATAAACACAAACCTTGATTTTTAAATTTCAAATTAACATAAAAGTTAATTTTACTTTGATGTGCAAAACAAAAATAAAAATAAAGATTAAACAGATTTATTTACAGTGCATGTTTGCAGCACAAAAACTATTTTAAGGCTTAAGATGGGAAAACAGTGGAAACATGAGCATTTAATCTTTCAAAGCGGCAGGACACTGATGTAATTGATTAATCAATTTTAAGTGTGTGTGTGTGTCTCTGCCCTGTGATGGCCTCCTTAGTAAATCAAGATTATACGTCATTGAAAACGTGCAGCTGCTCTCAAAACTAATTTCAAGGTTCTAACTGCTCTGACTCAGTCATCTGTGTGTGTTTAGGAAGGTACTATTAAAATGTATGCACCCCCCACAACAAATAGCATTACTACTAGAGTAACCACCATGTTTTAACGTTATCTGTATACAAGTCATGCTCATTCAGAATGTGTGTGTGCAGCTTACCCAACTCAGACGTAGCGATCTCAGGAATAGAAATCCTCAGCATTGTGCCACTGCTGAGCTCCTAGAGAAAGACAAAAAGCACACAATTTCAAATTACCCTTTTCACTCCAATTTCACAGTGCAATTAAATTTAATAACATTTAAGACTTGGCTCAGCACAAATGTAACCTCTGAAAAGTAGCTAAATCGAAACTTAATAAAACTCAGTTGGATTTGTAAAAAAAAATGTGTTATGTGAAAAAAGTAAATTGGTTTCTGAGAAGTGATGGGAAAAGGTCAATATAGAAAGAGTCAAAACTGTAAATTAACTGATTTGTGATATTAACCAAACAACACATAACATAGCTAGAAACACTGGTCTTTCCTAGAAAGACCTCACTTGGAGAAATTAATTCACACTTTTATCACATCTCGTCTTGACTACTGTAATGCACTGTATGTAGGCATCAGCCAGACCTCTCTCGCCCGTCTGCAGCTCGTGCAGAACTCTGCTGCTCGCCTGTTAACTCAGGCCCGTAGGCGTGAGCATATTACTCCCATCCTGGCATCCCTTCACTGGCTCCCTGTGCAATACAGAATTCATTTTAAGCTTTTGCTGTTTGTTTTTAAATGTTTGGATAACCTTGCCCCACCATATTTGTCTGAGCTGCTTCAGCCTAAAGGCCCCGGCAGAGCTCTGCGTAAGGCAGTACGCCGCTGTACGTCGTACGTACGCAGAGGCACAAGCGTAGCCCCGCAGGGCACCAACGCACAAAGCTCAAATTTTACGACCGCGTACGCGAAGCGCGTTGTCTCACAATAAACTGCCCGGCACCGGACTGTTTTGTATGAGACAAAAATGTATTAAATTCCCCTTCTTCGTCCCTGATCTGGGCTTTTCTTTTGTTTGGTTTTTTTGCCAAAAGTCAAGTGATCGCATTGCTTCCTCCTCCATTGCTCCATGACTGAAATGATGAGAAATGACTGAATTTGTCACGAGCGAATTAAACTAGAGTCCTACGTGGCTGCGGGAGGTTCTAAACATTTCCTGATGGGCTGTGGGCTGCAGGACCAGCGCTCCCTGTTTTTATTTTTTAGAACTTTTTATTAACATATAAAGTTTAGGACACCGCAGCGGCTACTGGCCTCCCCGATCTCTAAGATCAGCTGATCAGTTGCTGTTGAGAGTTCCCAAAACTACGGTAGGTTCAAGCTCAGAGGTGGCAGAGCGTTTGCTGTCGTTGCTCCCAGGCTGTGGAACAACTTACTGTTGAGTGTCAGACAGGCCTCCTCTCTTCCTGTTTTTAGATCTCTTTTAAAAACACACTTTTATTCCTTGGCTTTTAAGACGTGATCTTATCTTTTTATGGCATTTTAACACACCTGCAGTAAGACTGGTATATGTATGTTTTTATCATTTTAATTAACTTGTCTTTTGTCTTATTGTACAGCGCTTTGGTTACACCTGTAGTTTTTAAAATGTGCTATAGAAATAAAGTTGATTGATTGATTGAAATAAAATCATAATTTATTTTCAATGTAAAGCAGTTTACGGCTCCATCTGCCTGTATTTCTTTGGGATCTCTTTTTACAGTTATAACATCAAACATAAGAAAAAACATTGCAACACTATTGAACTTGGCTTGATTTTGGCATTTTGTAAATCTCATGGTCATATCATGAATGATACTGCAAGAAGCAGTTTTTTTATTCTTGGTTACACACAGTCAGATACATGTCATATTTGATGCATTTCACAATGATTTTGTCATTGCAGCCTGCACTTTTACATCTTGATGCATTTGTCGCATCAACCAACTTTGGCAAATGGACTGAACTGAACCATACTTTTTATAGCACTGTGGAGTTGCGGCTTCACATATTTCTTCTTCATCATCAATGCTTGTCAGATCACTTTCTTGGCTTGCACCTTATTGGAGGATATCTTTCCTTCGTTTGCCTGATGCTGACAGTCAGAGGTGTATCGGATCCAGCTGTCTTTGGCTGACAGATCAAAAATTTGGAACACTAAGTGGACAGTCCACTTTCATCTGTTGTTGGATGTAACTGGGACCCTGTGTACATAATCTCGTTTTCATCACATGTACCACATGCGGTGCAAATGACAATAAAGACTCTCTGACTCTGACTCTCTCTGGTGTAGCCTGACTTCCAATAGAATCTGATCATGCAATCACATGTGCCAACTCCTCCCATGTTGGCATTGTACTTGGACACAACTGCAGATGTGGAAACAGTGAGGAGACATTTTTCTTTACTGGATCATCTCTTACAGCTGATTTGTGGTTCTAACCCAAGGGCTGTAGAAGCCAAGAGAACTGCCTTGTTGTCTTGCCACTTTGTTACTGCAAGTTTCAAAGGTTTTCTTACAATAATTTCAGAAGTTCTTCTTCAAAAAATAATTGTACATGTCACTAACCCAAAATGGACTATGCTGTCCTGGGTATGCCTTTCCTTGCACCAAAACCACTTCAAACTATTGAATAAACCCTTATCCTTAAAAAATAAATAAATAAATGAACACTCAACTTCTATTTTCAAACACACACATTACCTGGGTTATTTTAATAACTTACTTTTCTTGTGCCCATAAAACATGTTGGTCGACAAGGCAGCAATTTTGGAAAGACAGATCTTCTGTTTCATAAAATGCAACCCAACAAACCGTGTCCCTAGAAAGCCCAGGATGTCCTCCTCAACACAGCAAATGTTATTTATGTAGAATTTTCTGTTTTTGAAATATGGCTGTGAACCTTTTGTCCCTTACACAGGACAAAAATGCATTTCTGGGTCTCAAGAGGATGCGCTGTAAATACGTCTCGTGTGGGATCTATAAAAACAACTGAATGTAACACCAATTTAATGATATTCACATAAAAGTAAAGAAAACTAATTTTAGATTGTACAATTTTAGCACAAAAAGCCTTCATTTCTGCTCAACATGAATCTAACGTTATTTCAATGTGTTAAATATTTCAACACATTTGGCAGCACGGTGGCACAACTGGTAGAGCTGCTGCCTCTCAGCGAGCAGGTCCCCGGTTCAAGTCCCAGTCCGGGGGCCTTTCTGGGTGGAGTTTGCATGTTCTCTCCGTGCATGCGTGGGTTTTCTCCGGGTGCTCCGGTTTCCTCCCACAGTCCAAAAACATGCATGTTAGGCTGATTGGTAACTCTAAATTGACCCTGGGTGTGAGTGAGACAGGTCCCTCTTGTAAATGAGTCCCCGTGGCTCAACGAGGCTAGCCTGTATAAATAAAGGTTGAATGAATGAATGAATGAATTGTACATAAAATGCTTGCAAGTCTCAACCAGAGTTGCATCTCATGCTCAGCAAATGTACCTCATATGGCATATTATACGCCCGTCCACAACTATTATACAGCAATCTATAGAAATGGCACAGACAAGCAAAGACCTTGTATAAGATTTTACCTTAATTTGTGAAAAGCAGGGGTGATGAAATGTGTATGACACTCTGTCTAGTGATGATGCGTACGTATATTGAGTTAGGTTAAATCATCTTGAGTGGATTAGAAGTTATGGTCCGGGCAAGAGAAAGTTTACATATATATGTACGTACAGATGAAAACTAGCCTTCGACAGGCGCATAAAAAAGGTTTCATCAGTGAATTACAATAGAGCCTTGTTTGTGATGTTTTTCTTTTGGCTGCTACCTTCTCAAGTGAGCAATAATAGACTTGCAACTGTTTTAACATTGGATTTCTTCCTGTCGTAATCTGGGTTTAAACCTGCAGACTAGGATTACTAGACTGCAGAACTCACTACTACTGAGTTACTACAGCCTTTAAAAAGCTTACTGATGAGGCAAAAAAAAAGAAGACAGATGATCTTGTAACAATTTAACAATTTAGAAAGCTCCTCGGATGAAGAGCGAAACGTCTTCTGTTACAAATAAAGTCCAGTTGTGTTTGATTGAACATTTTTTTGATTATATGATCTTTAACCTAATTGTGAACCCCGACTCTAAACCTAACCCTTGATGAGTCCTAATCCTAACCCTGACCCTTTACGCTAAACCTAACCAAGAAACCCCTGCCTTAAACTTAAGCCTCTGACCTTTGACCCTAAACCTAACCTCAACTGCTAAGCCAAACCCAGACTCCTGACACTAAATCTACCCTCTACCCTAGGAACCCTTGCCCTAAACCTAACCCTCTGACCTTAAAGGTTCAGTATGCAGTTTCTGTAGAACTGCAGCACTTAGAAATATTTTCAACAGGCAAAGCATTCTGATCCCTCCCCCTCAGAGCCATATGTGGCTCTGCCCCCTTGTGGTCTGTTGAATTTCAAATTCAAGCTCTGTTTTTATTGGCTGATTCAAATTCAAGCTCTGTTTTTATTGGCTGGTTACAAACTCTGTTTTTATTGGCTGGAAAATGGTGGGTCACCTTTTCTTTTTAGAAATGCTTATTTACCACCTGGAGAAGCAAGGGGACAATATTTTTTTTAATTTTTTTTCAGAGATTACCTGGCTAACATCAGTCTGTCAGGAGGTAGTGACAGAGTGAAGAAATATGTTCATAAAAAAAGCTACATACTGAAGCTTTAAACCTAACCTCGACTGCCAAGCCAAGCCCAGTTTTAATTATAAACACAAACTTACCAAAGTGACCTGGTTGCAAACAGGATCCCGTAAAGCATGAATGAAGGAGGTGGCTTGTTGAAAAGTGTAATCTTCAAAAAATGAGGCTTCGTGGTGTTTGTTGTTTGAACCCTTTAGCTCAGATACAGGCGAAGGCATGTCCTACAGAAAAATACAAAAAATAGAAAGCCATAAGACAGTAAAGCAAAAACAAAAATAGATGTATAACTGCAGAATTTCAAAAAATAAAGTCTAATATTTTTGTCAAGCAACAAAATGTTTGCAAATGTAAAATAAATTTTTATCCAAAAATTTGATAAATTGCCATTTTTTGACAGTTTTGGACTTCACAATTTTGAAAGATAACAAAGGAAAAAATAAATAAAACCATGCATGATGTACAGTATAACAACAACAGACGATGGTACCTCAAGTCTTTGGATGTGTCTGTGTCCAGCATTAGCAGGTGTGCTAACATTCTCCATTGGTGTACATTGGTGAGGGAGCTGGTTAGAAAGGTTGAGGGTGGGTGACAAGAGGCCAGGAACAAACACCTTACTGACCTAGGACACCAGGAAACAAAACTTGTGACTGTCATTTGATGATGGCCCATAAATGGTCCGAAGTATAACTAACTACCGTACTCTATGTAGGACAGCTGTGTAACTGCAGTCCTGGACTTTTCTAGACTGTACCTACCCTGGTGATTCCTGTGTAAAGAACCAGACTGCCACATGCTTCCAGAACCAACATGGCATTTATATTCTGTGGAGCAGAGCATCCATTTTTAGCAACACTGCATGATTTCAACAAATCAACATTTTTCCTGACTTGACTTATACACCCCGTACATTGCCCATTTAATGATAAATTGTTCGGTTTTCAAAAGTCAACTCAAGTTTAGGATTTCAAATAGATTATTTTATTTGATCTAAAGTCCACATACCGGTAATACTCAAGGTACATATAATAACATACAAAAAAATAAAGGCAGGTATCTAGTAGGTTGTACAGGAGCACCTATTGGTAGATACGGTACAGTACAAATACAGCTCCCACTTTTATGGGCGGCTGTTGCTGAGTGGTTATCAATCAATCAATCAATCACCTTTATTTAACCAGGTAGAGCCCATTGAGATCGAGATCTCTTTTACAAGGGTGACCTGGTAAAGTGGTCAGCAGCACACGTCACATTGGCAATAGGCATTTGCACTTATCAAAAAGAAAATAAAGAAAACTACAATCACAGTAAACAGATGTTGACAGTTCAAAACCAACAGGATATGACAGATTTCTATATACATTATATACAAAACAAGCAGACAAAAAAAACCAACAATGACATGTATATTGGATAAGTAGTGGTTAGAAACATCTGCAATGGTCAAGTTTCTTGATGACATTTTCTACTACGGTTGACATAAAGGATCCAGGAGAGATGAATGTTGATAGTTTCAGATCTTTCTGTAAGTTGTTCCAGGCTGAGGGGACGGCGAAGCTGAACGCTCTTTTTCCTAGTTCAGTTCTGACAGGAGGAACTGACAGGAGGACTAAATCGTTAGAGCGCAGGGAGTAATGACTGTGTGATGTTTGTATTAAGGAGGTGAGGTATGACGGGACTAGGTTTAGGAGGGTCTTGTAGATGAAGGATATCCAGTGAGTGTATCTGCGAGTGCTGAGAGATGACCAGCCAGATTTTACGTAAAGCTCACAGTGATGAGTGCGATAACTGGAGTCAGTAATGAACCGAAGGGCACCGTGGTAAATGGAGTCTAAGGACTGTAGGTATTTTGATGCAGCACTCATGTACAGCACGTCACCATAATCTAGTATTGGCATGAATGTTGCAGCTACTAATGTTCTCCTGGCTTTGCATGAGAAGCAGGATTTGTTTCTGAAGAAGAAACCTAGCTTCAGTTTGAGTTTAGTGGCCATTTTGGAGATGTGGGTTTTAAAAGACAGTTCAGTGTCAATGTTGAAACCTAGATATTTGTAGGTGGAGACCATTTCTATTTGTTTTCCCTCTTGGGTTCCAATTTGAGGTGGGTTCTCTGGTTGCAGCTTTCTGTTGGCAAGAACCATGAACTTGCTTTTGTCGGCATTTAGGACCAGTCTAAGTTTTTGCAGCCGTGACTGAATAATATTAAAAGCATCCTGAAGAGAGGTGAAAGCTTGGCTGAGGGAGGAAGAACAGCAATAGATGATGGTGTCATCTGCGTAATAATGGTGGGAAGCATTTGACAGATCACTGCAAAGATCGTTGATGTATAGAGAGAAAAGAATGGGACCCAAGACAGAACCCTGTGGCACCCCTTTCACAACATCTAAGAATGTAGAGGAGGATCCGGCTACGTGAACAGACTGCGTTCTGTCAGTTAGGTAGTTGGTGAACCAGGAGACTGCAAGTTTTGATAGACCAGAGTGTTCCAGGATGTTTGTCAATAGTCTGTGATCAACTGTATCAAATGCCTTGGACAGGTCTATAAATAGGGCAACACAGAATTGAGAGCAGTCGTTCTCCAATGCAAGAGTTGGGGGTTCAAATCCACCAGCAGTCACATGCCGAAGTGTCCCTGGGCAAGACACTGAACCCCTCATTGCCTCCGATGTGTGTTCCATTGGTGTATGAATGTGATAAGGCCCTGATTAGTCTCTTTAGAATGATTTGTTCAATTACAGGTAGCTTTGTAGAGATCTAGTGCTGTATGAATGGGTAAATGAGGACACAGATTGTGTTGTAAAGCGCTTTGAGTATCTTGATCAGATAGAAAGGCACTATATAAGTACAGTCCATTTACCGTTTACTTTTATGAGAAATTAAAAACCTTAGATAATGTACCTGCAGTGGTGCAGCATCTTTGGCAGGAATAGTTGTCACAGAGGGGAATATGAGCTGAGACGTCTCGTTGCTCTCAATAAATTTAACACATCTGTTGAAACATAAAAATGTGATAAAATGTAAATTTGTAGAATTCACTGGTTAAAGCGGGTCAGTGTATGAAAGATGAGACAAATAAGGTAAAAAGAAGTCACTCTTAATTACATTTGATGGGTTTTCCTTATTTCTCAAGACACATTATCCATCCATGTTTTTGTAAGTAGTACCGGTAATGAAGTAACAAATGTGTTACTGATAGTACCGGTAGACAGGACAACTTGCACAAATCCAAAGCATATTCACATATGGATTCCATATATCACAGTCTATTTTTGATTGGTAAAAACCTAAACTGATAGAAATTCTACCTAATTGATAGATTAGGTTTGCTGCCTAAATGCTGCACAATTAATTGAAATACATGAGCAATCAGCAGTAAATACCCTGTTGCATGCTCAATAATCCAGGTAGAAAAATCTAAAAAAAAAAAAGCTAAGTCTGGTCCTCTAGACATTCAAAAAACAAAACAAAACAAAGCAAAAAAAAAAATTGTAGAAACGTTTCGTCTTTCTTCCGAAAGACTTCCTCAGTCCAGTAAAGCTCAAGCTTTGTGAGAAACATCCTTTAGTTGAGTAGTATTGAAAACAAGTAAAAAAAATCCAGTGGTGAAGTTTTTTATTTCTCTATAAACACAAATACCTGTAGTGCTGATCTGAGGCTGGGTGTTAAAAGTGTATTAACGTTCAAATGTCTTTAAAACAGCTGCATTTACACAAACTTGTTGAGAAACATGCTTTAAATGGAATTAAAGTAAGGAAATCTAGATGAAATGTTGCTTTTTTGTACACTAGTGTACAATTTTTTGTGCACATGCACACACACACACACACACACACACACACACACACACACGCACACACACACACACACACACACTATATTGTCCCCCCCACATTACAGATGCTTTTGATGCCCACAAAAGAGACTGAAGAAAATTATTTAAAAACATGAAGTTTATGATTGAGGGGGTCCTTGAAACTTTTTCTCCTCTGTAAGGGGTCCCTGAACCCAAACTGTCTCACCATGACAGAAACTCAACAGGCTGCACGCACGCTCCCACAGAGGTGCACTTCTTTTTCTCGGACCTGAAGTTCGGTCAAACACGTAGGTTGCACGTGTCAGTACGATGACGACACTCCGAACTTATTAACATTTAATAATAAGTCAGATTTTTGCTACAAAAGTCACAAGGATGTTGGGTATCAGTTCTGGTATCTCCCCTGGCTGCAGTGAATTGGTCAAGTGTGAATGTTTAATAATTTATTACATGTTATCACCTTCATGGGGTGGCGGGCGGTTCTGTTAAAAGTAGTGGGGTGTCTCATTGGTTTGCAGCTTTCACCTGCAGTTTCTCTCTGCTGCTCACAACCGGGCTCACAGTGAACCAGACAGAGGAACTACTCTGCTCTGACTGGGTCAAACTGTGGTTCTGGTTCTCTTTATTGCTTGAAAGCATCCATCCATCCATTGTCTTCCGCTTATCCGGGGTCGGGTCGCGGGGGTAGCAGCCTAAGTAGGGAGGCCCAGACTTCCCTCTCCCCAGCCACTTGGAGCAGCTCCTCTGGGGGAATCCCAAGGCGTTCCCAGGCCAGCCGAGAAACATAGTCCCTCCAGCGTATCCTGGGTCTTCCTCTGGGTCTCCTCCCGGTGGGACATGCCCGGAACACCTCACCAGGGAGGCGTCCAGGAGGCATCCTAACCAGATGCCCGAGCCACCTCAACTGGCTCCTCTCGATGTGGAGAAGCAGCTTGAAAGCAGTGTCACTTTAATTTCTATATCATCATTAGATTGGATGGCTTTAACAAGACTACAGCAAAACACTTTTTCTTCCCCCTCCTCAATTTTGCAGATGATGGAAATCCATTCTGGCCACAATCAAAATGACGGAAACCTATCGCAGCAACGGAGAACTTTAACCTATGTAGGTGGTTTACTACAGCTGCTTGTAATCTTACACAAAACCATCACTACTACTATAATTAATAAATAAAACTGTAAAATCCCTTTAGTTATAAATATTATTATTGTGAAACCCTTCAAGCCAAGATAACAAGATAATAGTGTATGTGTGTTGACCTCAGCTGCTGATGAGACTCCACCAGGAAACAGAGGTAGCAGTTCTCACAGAGGTCAGAGGTGATAAACACTTTAGATGCCTGGCTGCTCATCTCTCTGTGAATGCAAAAACAAAGACAACTTGTGAAACAATAGCTAAACACCTTTAAAAAAGGCAAATAAATTCTAAAAAAAAAAATGCAGTCTGTTTAAACAATAAAGGAGTAAGCTGTTCATATGGCAGATTTGTCTTTAATTTAGGTCTCTTTTTCCTCAAAGAGGTTATCTGACACACAAAATAAGAAAAAAAAACATTTACTTACCATTCTAGCTACCGGTAAATAGTCTCAGAGGTGTAACACTGAAATCTAATAAAGCCAATCATTTAGAAGAAAAAATTATGACTATGTATTAAAATATATACCACTAATATCATTAATCCCCAGACCTGGTCCTCGTGTCCCACTGTCCTGCTCATTTTAGCTGTTTCCCTACTTCAACACACCTGATTAGGGCAGCACGGTGGCACAACTGGTAGAGCTGCTGCCTCTCAGCGAGAAGGTTGCCGGTTCAAATCCCGGTCCGGGGCCTTTCTGGGTGGAGTTTGCATGTTCTCCCCGTGCATGCGTGGGTTTCCTCCGGGTACTCCGGTTTCCTCCCACAGACCAAAAAACATGCTTGTTAGGCTGATTGGTGACTCTAAATTGACCCTAGGTGTGAGTGTGAGAGTGGATGGTTGTTTGGTGTGAGTGAGACAGGTCCCTCTTGTAAATGAGTCCCCGTGACTCAACGAGGCTAGCCTGTATAAATAAAGGTTGAATGAATGATTCAAATTACTGAATTACCTACTTAGAATATCATCAAGTTTAGCAGAAGCCTGTCAAAGACTCCTTAATTTCAGTCAGGTGAGTTGAAGCAAGGAAACATCTACAACATGTGGACAGCAGATCTTGACGATCAGGGATGGGGACCTCTGTTCTAAATGACTCAAGTCTGCAGATCTGTTTTCAACATGGCACTTTGCTATACGTATGGTTTCTCAGATCACACCATTGGTTGGTTCACCATCTCTCAGATCGGAGGCAATGTGTTCAACATAATGGTACTTCTTCCAGTTATTTAGTGGTTAACAATGGTGTACAACATGGCTCAGTCTTAGGACCAACTCTCTTCACAATCTACTGTGCATAGGTAATGTAGGTCAGATCATCCCTGATGCATCCTTACATTTCTATGCTGATGATGCAGTTGTTTATTGTCGAGCTAAAACAGTTGCTAAGGCTTTCCAGCTTTTGCATTCTGCTTTTGACATCATCCAGTCATATTTGTTCAGTCTCAAACTTGTCCTAAACACCGACAAAACCAAAGGGATGCTGTTTTCAAACAGGAAGTCAGTCCCAGCAGTCCTTCCTTCAATTTTATCTTTGAATGGTGTCCCTATTGAGTTTGTCGATTCCTACATATATTTGGGTATCTTGGTCAGTTGCATCTCTTTTTTAACCTCCATGTGGAAAATGGTAAAGAAACTGAAAGTTTTTTTCTTCTTCCAGAAATAGATCCTGTTTAACTCTTATAGGAAACACCTTGTAACTGCGACTTTCCTTCCCTCCATCGACTATGGTGACATTATTTACATGAACGCCCCTACAAGCACCTTGCACACTGCCTATCATGGTGCACTGATTCATAACTGGCTGTAACTACCATACCAACCACTGCACCATGTATTCACTGGTTAACTGGACATCATTAACTTCACGCAGACTCTCTCACTGGTACATTTCATCTTCAAATCACTTCTTGGTCTGTTGTCTTCATACATCTCCTCCTACATGTCACTTTGTGAGTGCAGCTACAGCGTGCTCTCTCAGGACATTATTACATGCAGCGTTCCCTCATTCAGTGCAGACTAAACTAGGCAAAAGGGTCTTCTTCTACTCCGCTCCCGTTTCCTGGAATATCTTACAAAAAGATTGAAGCTTTTGACCTTGACCTCTCTAAGTGGCTTCAAACATCTGCTAAGTTCATGGCAAAAACCAATGCAGACATGTTCCTGTTTTTAGTTTTCTACATCGCATTACAACCTAGCTGTTTTTGTTTCATTTTTTAATACAATTTCCTTTCATTTGTTTTTCTCAATTTGTATGCTTTATGATTGTCTACTGTTGTCTTCACCCTTTGTTCAAATCAAGTCTCTTATAAATGAGTCCTTGAGGCTCAATGAGACTAACCTGTATAAATAAAAGTTGAATGAATGAATATACTGTATGGGATATGCTTTTTGGTTATTACTTGTGACAGCCAGCCGTGACAGTCTCCCTCCACAGCTGCTCCACACAGAGGTCAGGAACAATGGGCTCCATTTCTGGCGAAGGCATCGTCTCATTGATAGTGCTGTTGGTTAAGGGTAACGAACCATGGTGCCCCTTGGGAGACAGGCTGTGGAAAGACGTGTTGAAGCGAGATGCACCTGAAAAGGATGGCGCTGCCATGCCTGGAGAGTGGGCACGGCTGGGATAGAAGAAAAAGGAACAGATGAAATGCAGTTTTTGATTACCACGAATGAGTCAACCAACTTTTTATTTTCCTTTGCCCATCACCTGTTCCGAACTTTAGTTTTACAAGCCGAAAAGAGAAGTTAGCTCACCTGAGGGCAGCCATGCTGGATATACTCGGGGAATGAACTCGAGAGTGAACTCCTGGTGAGGAGGTCATAATCCTGTTTTGTTGACTTCGCAAAGCACTATAGTGCAGAGGAGAGCCAGGAGGACAGCTAAAGAACGAACACAAAACATAGGACAACAGTGGGGTCTGAAAAGTTTTACAAGTCACAAACACAAAAAAATGTTTGTCCACAAACATTCCAATTAGTTTTGGAGTTTGATTCGTAAATTATGGCAGGAACTAATTTTTACTTTTTTTTCTTTAAAACATAATTCTAGTAACTGTACAAGCAATATTATCACTATGATCTCTGTACCTTGATCCAGATCCAAAGCCGATCACAGTTGTTCCACTTCTAACAGGTGAGTCCAGATGGGAAATATTGCGCAAATGAGAGGTTGGAAAGCTGGAAGACATAAGGCCCAGCGGTGTCCCAAATGGATCTTTTAGATTCTGCAAGACTGTGGAACGCTCCTAAGAAAAAGGGCTCAAGGTTAGAGAAGACAACTTTTTTTATTTTTTTTGGGTTGTTTATAGGTTCACTTACATCTTGTGTGACTTTGCGTAGGGCCCACACAGTGTGTGCTCCTTGTACAGTGTCGTATGATACAACTATAGAAGGCTGGCAGCAGGTGAACACTATTTTCATGGTGGAGTCAGACATGTACTGCACATGGGAGCCTTCAAACAAGCCTACGACATTATTAAGAAAAAATACAAATATGACCAACCAAGAAAAAAATAAAGAGACAGTCAGTAAACTTATGAAAGATTGTGTATGCCCTACCTGAAGGCTTGAGCACAACTGGTGCAATCTCATCTAAAGGATGCAGCATACTGAATACTGTAGGCATAGGTTCCCTGTAAGGAAAAACACTTTAAATCTTCATAAATCTGTAATACACAATGGAGTCAGTGTGTTTTGGTGCACACATAGTTGTGCTTGTGGTGTGTCACTAGTCAGTGCATGTATGAATAAATCTAAACATATTTTGCTCTTGAACTTGAGCTTGTTACCCAGGTAGGTTGAGTTGTGTGTCATTTGCTGAATTTTTCCGTTCCAACAAAAGTCCAAACTTAGTCACCCAAACATTTGAGACCTAAAAAAATAAAAAATTAGTCAAGTAAAAAATAATGAAAAAATTAAAAAATATATTATGCTACGCAGATGGTAAATGGAGCTTATTTATATAGCGCTTTCCAGGCCCCTGTGAGGAGCCCCAAAGCGCTTTACAATACCAGCCATCCACCCATTCATTCATTCAGACATTCATACACCGGTAGTGGTAGCCTGCCTTGCAAGGCGCCATCCAGACCTACCGGGAGCAACTCGGGGTTAAGTGTCTTGCCCAGGGACACAACGACACATGGTGGGCGGGCGCGGGATTCGAACCTCCAACCTTCCGATCGGGGGTCGACTGCCATTACCACTGTGCCACGGTCGCCCCAGATGGATGAATATGCTTTATATACAGATTCACAGTGACTGGTCATGTCCTGTGAACATAAAATTAAACCAGACAGTGTGTCTATTTTTCTCACCTGGAAAGGTAGTGCTGAGATAAAATCTTTTCCAGTCACAGTGTGCACGTTGATACAGCTACTCTGGACAATACAGACCGTCTGCTCAACTTCCTCCTCTGCAAGAACAATTTAAATGTATGTAGTGGATTTTACAGAAGTTCAAAACAGAAAAAATATATTATAATAAATATACAACACGTCTTACGCAACAACAACAATATTATTATTATTATAATAATAAATCATTATTGAAAATTACTAATGCTTTGATAAAACTGTACCATCATTGTTGTTTTGAGGAATAACAAAGTTACACCACAAAGCCTGTAGAGTAAAAGACAATGTCAATTACAAACAGATAAATATAAATAAATAAAAATACTTTAAAAAAAAAAAAGACATTTCATTGTGCATATAAAAAAAACACTGGATGAAACACAAGTAAACTTAGTCCAAATGAAAACAGTAATAATCTTTAAACTTCTGCATCTATCTTACCTAAGAAGGCAATGTAATTGACGTATTTTCTACCATCTAAATGCTTCATTTACTCTTTTGTTGAATTTAAAGTGAGTATTTTCTAAATGGAAACTAACACTGGCTGTGATTTGCCTTAGAAAATATGGCTTCCAAGCAAGATGCAACTAATAACCAACCTGTTGCACTGGGCTGTCAACAGTGAAAGCCTTGTACACAGTGGATGATTGTGTGCGGCTGCCTTGGCTCCAAACAACCATGTTTCCTGCAGTATAAAGTTCTTCAAACTCAACTTCGTCCTTTTTCGCTCCCGTGCAGCCCTTTCTAAGCTGCCAGCATTCCTGCCATTTAAAAGTATCTATTAGGCCGGGCACAGGAATTACTAAACAAAAAATAATAATAATTATACATGTAATTACAACTTTACATATCAAAATCAGCATACTGTACAAAGTCATCTCACCCTTTCTCTCTCCTGCAGACTGACTTCCTGCAGGGACCCTACGAGGCCAGCGGCACCATCTGACGACCAGAGCTCAGAGGCTGGTTGGAGCTCTCGAAGCTGCAGGTTGAAAGCATTTGGATGGTTCCTGCAGTGCTCGCGGCCAAATGGGACAAACGACTGCAATTCCCCTGCGGCAATCATTGTAGCTGTTTCTTCATATACGACTTCCGACATGAGTTCCAGATTTCAGCATTATTTCTGTAATGAGTGACAGATATAATATCAGAACAAAGAGAAATAGGCAAATATATTTTTAATTTACTACTTTTATGAGATTTAAATAATCTAGAGTTGCTGTTATCAAGCAAAACATGACTTAAGTATTTTTAATCCACTAATGACTACATTTAAATTATTAAACTTGTGAATTTGCATGGCATGCTTTACAGTACTTTTTTTATTATTCATAAGAAAACATTTTTTACTTTAGATGTACTGAGCCAAATAATTGTTAAAAACATGAGTAGAATAGCGATTTACTACAGTTACAAGTTTGTAAAGATCACAATTGTTAACACTGATGAACATTTTCCATTATATTAAGATTCTTGAAATGTGTCAACAACACATTTACACCACAACAATAACATATTTACATTGACATCATTAATTAAAAAAAAATAGCATGACTAAATTTTAACGGCACCAATGTATGTAACTTTTATTACTGACAAACTGAGGATAACTGTGCAACACTACTCGAGGTAAAGTCAAGCTCATGATCTGCGAATGGAGCAATGCGTTCTTAGCTTTTTCAGAAGGGCTAGAATCAAACAACGACTTCTACAGAAATACGTTCATACTGACAAGCCGGGAGATGTTAAGCTCAAAATAGTTCAGAGTTTGAATCAGAAAGCAACGAAAATTAGCATGCTAAGGCTAAAGCCGTAAACAGCAAGCCCAGACTCGATTAGCATGTTAGCTTCGAGTTCGCAGGGAGATTTTTATCCGCCAACCTGATAATAAGGAATAGTCTGGCTCTTGTTACGTAGTCCTCGTCTTTCTCTTTTAAAAGACTTGCTCGAGCACAACCTCGTTACCCGTGTTACCAGAAAAACGAGTATTTTGGATTGGCAAAATGTGAAATTGCGTACACAACACCAGGTTTTCAAATGACCGCGGACATCTTTCCTATCTCGACACAGCCTCTTCCTCTTCGACTCAGCCAATCAGAAACGAGAATGCATCAGCTGGGAGCTGATTGGCTCTTCAGGATGTCATGTTAATTCATGGCGTTATCGTCACTGTTTGTTTATGTTTATTAAATTTGTTCATTTTTTTTTTTTACAAAAGAAACAATACAAGACAATCCCATAATGATAATGTACAAAATATAAAAAAATGAAAGGTAGCAGAAAGAAGAATAAATCTTATTATATCTGCCCCTTTTTTTTAATCTTCAACCAACAATACAATACACATTACTTACGCTATTTCATATATATATTTTTTAACACATTCGTTTTGATCATTTTCTTAAATGTAAACATTGACTTGGCCTTTTTAACTACATTCTCCAAGCCATTCCATAATCTAATTCCCTGGATTGAGGTAGAACGTCCCTTCAAACTAGTTCTGAATTGTGGTTTTACAAACATCTCTGTCCCCTTAAGATTATAACAACTTTGTCTTTTAACAAAATGCATTTGGATATTTAAAGGTAATGCATTATTTTGAGCCCTATACATAACTGATAAAATATTATAGTCTACCAAATCATGGAACTTCAATAACTTCAGTTGATAAAATAATGTACTTGATGGATGACGGTAATGTTTTCTAGTGATAATTCTTACAGCTCTTTTCTGTAATACAAAAATAGGCTTTGTGATTGTTTTACACGCATTCCCCCAAAAATCAATACAATACTGCATAGTTGAAACAAATTTACTTTTTATTACAGTGTGAGTTTGTCTAAGTTTGTGTCTCTACAAGTATTTTTTTATTTATTTATAATAAAAAAAACAAGTACAACAAAATCATACAATGACAAATATGCACAACAAAAAGAGAAAATAAAGGCACAAATAGAAACATGAAAATAATAATAATAATAATAATAATAATGAATTTAATTTTTAACGCACTTTTCATTAATAAAAATCTCAAAGTGCTACAAAGTGCAACAAAAGCAAAAATCAAATAAAACAAGTGATAAAATCAAGTAAAATCAATAATAATATCAACTAAGATCAAAGATAAAATCATGTGGAGGCAGAATAGGCTTGATTAAAAAATAATAATAAAAAAATAAAACAAGTGATAAAATCAAGTAAAATCAATAATAATATCAACTAAGATCAAAGATAAAATCATGTGGAGGCAGAATAGGCTTGCTTAAAAAGAAAAGTCTTTAAGCCGCTTTCAAAGTCAACCAGTGACTGTGGAGCTCTCAGGTAGTCAGGGAGGGAGTTCCATAGGCGGGGGGCAGCCACACAGAATGCCCGGTCTCCCATGGTCCTTAATTTGGTTCATGGAATGTGAAGTAGATTACTGTTCTGTGATCGTAGAGACTGGGTGGATGAATATGGTGCAAGAATGTCCTTTAGATAGTCAGGTGAAGTTCCGTGTAAGCATTGGTGTGTAATGAGAGCAGTTTTGTATTGAATTCTGTAGGTGACAGGAAGCCAATGGAGGTTATGGAGAATGGGTGTAATATGTTCAAATTTACGAGCTCTCAATAAAATCCTTGCTGCACTGTTTTGAATATATTGAAGCTTCTGAAGATTTTTGCCAGGGATTCCAATAAACAGGGAGTTGCAGTAGTCGAGCCTGGAGGAGACAAAGGCATGGACGAGTTTCTCAGCATCAGAAAAAGTTAGAGATGGGCGAAGTCTGGAGATGTTTCGAAGATGGAAGAAGCAGGTTTTAAACAGATGCTTAATGTGATTTTCAAATGTAAGATGAGAGTCCATTTTTATTCCAAGATTTGTAACAGAGGTGGAGAGGGGGATGTCTTGTCCAGAGAAGGAGATTGTTGTTAAAGTTGATGTTTGTATCTGGTGAGGGGTGCCAATCATTATGGCCTCAGTCTTGGAGCAGTTTAATTGAAGAAAGTTCTGATTCATCCATGCCCTTATTTCCTCCAGGCAGGTAGAGAGGGCAGTGAGTGAAGATGGAGATGGGGATGATGAGGATGCTCCAGTCCTGATGTAAAGCTGTGTATCGTCGGCATAGCAGTGAAAAGAAATGTTGAACTGATTAATAATTTGACCTAAAGGCAAAACAGCAGGGGCCCCAGAACTGACCCTTGAGGGACACCACAGGAGACACCGACTGTCTGGGAAGTGGCATTGCCAAGACTAACACATTCCAGCCTATTGGAGAGGAAAGATTTGAACCAGTCCAGGACGGTGTCGCAGAGACCGACCTCCACATGAAGACGGTGGAGGAGGATACTATGGTCCACAGTGTCGAAGGCTGCAGTGAGGTCAAGGAGGACAAGGATGGAGGGAGAGCCAGTGTCAGCAGCCAAGAGGACATCATTGGTAACTCTCAGCAATGCAGTCTCTGTACTGTGAGCTGCCCTGAATCCAGACTGGAACTTCTCATACAGAGAGTGTTGTTGTAGGTGGTCCTGCAACTGAGCAGCAACTGCTTTTATGTTATATGTTTGGGCAGCTTACAACAAAAATTCTTTACAGAGTACTCTGATGCATGCTCAATAATCCAGGTAGAAAAATCTAAAAAAGCTAAGTCTGGTCCTCTGGTCTGGTCCATCTCCACGCCAGCGGTCACTCTTTCAAGGATGAAGATGTTCACATCCTTGATAGAGAGGAACGATGGTTTGAGAGAGGAGTAAAGGAGGCCATCTTTGTGAAAAGAAACCGTCCATCATTAAACAGAGGTGGAGGCCTCCGGGTTCAACTGTCCCCCTCTTACAATGCTGTTATTGCTAGTATCACTCAGCCCTCTGTGAATAGCAAACAACCATCAGGGTGCTAATGATCCATTGTTAGGCTGATGGCCCTCCTTGATCATGTGAGCAACTGGTTTCAGGCTGTCATCAGCCAACTGGTTGTGCAACACTGTGGGAGGGTGCTATTTATAAGACTGAGCTGAACACAGCAACTCAGACTGAGGAAGTCTTTCGGACGAAAGACGAAACGTTTCTACATTTTTTTTGCTTTGTTTTGTTTTATTTTTTGAATGTCCAGAGGACCAGACTTAGCTTTTTTAGATCTTTACAGAGTGTTTTAGTTTTTAGGGCTTTTGCATTGGTACAATACTTTAAAGTAGATAAGTAAGCAGAAATATAATTAGAAAACACTATAAATCTAGCCCTGATGCATGCTCAATAATCCAGGTAGAAAAATCTAAAAAGCTATGTCTGGTCCTCTGGACATTCAAAAAAAAAAAAATTTGTAGAATTTTTTTTTTT
>JBBPBX010002820.1:0-13192 GCA_038048925.1 Garcialebias charrua | reverse complement strand
TTTAATGTCCAGAGGACCCGACTTAGCTTTTTTTAGACTATAAATCTAGGTTTTAGCATGGAGAATTTACAACTGTGGATGTAAAATTTGGCTAATAGTAGTATTAAATTTACAACAAAAACTTTCTTACTTGAAATATTTGAACAAAAAAAAACAAACAGTATAGTTTTAGCGTCAAATGGTAGGTCAATTTCTATTTTTCCATGTACAAACAGGAAAATATCTTTCCAGAACACCTGAGTATAAGGACAGTCCCAGAAGAGATGGATGATGGTCTCCTCAGAGCTGTGGCAGAGTGAACACATTGGGTCTACGTTTAGACGGTACCTGGATATTATACAGTTTACAGGATAACATTTATGCAGAATCTTTAGGGACACTTCTCAAATCTTATTAGTTATAAAGTATTTTCTAGGTAAGTCAGTGTTTTTCAACCACTGTTGAGTGATCATCAGGTGCGCCGTGGAAATATTCCAATTTCACTTAACTGGTCTAAAATGATTTTTTGAAAACAAATTAATTATCTAATAATAACCGCTGTGAAGTTATTTTCAAGTTGGACGTTGGATATTCGAGCTCCGTGTCTGCGTTGCTCTCGTCAGTCCGCTTCATGGAGTCTGATTTCGTGCAGCCGTGCTAAGTCTGCCCCTACTCAGAGACGTCATGGTTCGCTTAGGGACCGTCAACAAATTTTCGAGTGTGTCACTTTTCATAAACAAAAAATTATATATTTTACGATTTGAGCCACACACACAAATCTTACATCATACTACTCTCCAAGACCAGATCTGCGAGGCACAGCTGTTTATTTCTCAATTTTTATGCATTTTGTAATTTTTCACAATTTAATATTTAATAAATCACTGTTTTTGGTCAATACAATTCAGGTCTTTTGAGCCACCCACACAAATCTTACATCAAACTACTTTCCAAGACCAGGCCTATGAGGCACAGCTGTTTATTTATCATTTTTATGCATTTTGTAATTTTTCACAATTCAGAAGAAGGCAGATACCGTGAGCTCGAGACAGTACAGTGAGAGTTACATTTCATTTGGATTTACTTTTACCGGGGATGCAACGACACAGACTCCGTTGTGCTTGGTATGCGGTGAGAAGCTATCCAACAGTTCTATGGTAAGTTTGTAAAACACTTTGAAGTTTTCTACAACCTCTTTAAATTTAAGACCACATTGTTGTGGCACTGTTTGGGTGTATTTTTGAAGACATGTTAAGTGCAATTTGAAATAAGAAATATAAAGTATGATAAAAATACATTTTTGTGTTTATTTCATTCCTATTCAAGACACTTTGATAAGAATGACTATATATTTAATATAGGCGGATACAGAGTATCTTTGTTTACAATTTTGGTTGGTGGTGTGCCTCGTGATTTTTTCAATGAAAACACTGTGCCTTGGCTCAAAAAAGGTTGAAAAACACTGTTCTAGGTAACAACCAAACATTTTTCCAACAGATATCATTAAATGAATTATCCCAGAAGAATATAGAAGCCGGTTTACTGATACAGTCTCTAATTATTAATTCTCTAATACATTTGTTATTTGTTTTTTCGCTTAAAAAAGGGTCAGAGTTACCAATGAATAATTCTTCAGTTAAATAGTCCGTACTGTTTTGTACAGGATTTGACATCAACATTTTTACACCAGATGGAATGGCATCAAAGACAATTGCAAATTCTTTTGGTGGTACTGGAAAGTTATATGTAGTTAAAAATTCACTATAAGAGTAGTGCTTCCGTCTTTGTTGAATAACTGATGTACAGTTACATTAAATTGATGTGCACAGTAATAACTGTGTCTCTACAAGTAAGCCTATTCCTGTTAGACGTGTTTGACATCACCAGGGTGCTTGTCAGGGGTTTGTCTGAGTTTTGCTTTTGTTTTTCTCTGTACATAAGTCATGCCTTATGAGCCACTATAAGTCCTGTTGAGGTGCTGCATTTTCTTTCTGAGTGCAGCATTGATTTGTTGCTTGTTAGGTTTTTTGTGTGTTTTTTGTTTGTTTGTTTGTTTGCTTGTTTTTTATCAGCAGGGAGTAAAATTGCAGAAAGACCAGTAAACATTTTATCAAAGTCAAAAAGTCAAAGTCAACTTTATTGTCAGAACTGCAATATGTACAGGACATACACAGGATTGAAATTGCGTTTCTCTCAGTCCCTCGGTGCAACAGTAACCATCTAAACACTAAACACTAAAACATTTAATAAACATAAGCATAAAATAGTAAAAGTGTAACACTGTCCTGAGTTTTTTCATAGTAGTATAAAAGTATGAAAATTTACACCAACACTGAAACACCAAACACCCCTAAAACACCAAACACCCAATGAACATAAGCATAAAATGAAATAATAAAAGTGTAATACTGTCCTGAGTTTTTTCATAGTAGTATAAAAAGTATAAAAAGTATATCTATAAAATAAACTGAAGGTTCTAGCATTGACATTTGCAAAGAGTGGCACAGCAGCATATGAGTTAATGTACACAGTATATGTATGAGGTAGTTGATGTTGGTATAGAGGCAAAGTGGCATATGCAGTAAGGCACATTTGGCATCCTTAGATAAGGCTAGTCAGAGAATACTGTATATGTATCAGCAGTAGTGTAGATATAAAAGTAGTGTAAATGTAAACAGTAGTAATAAATGTAAAACAGTAGTAATAAATGTAAACCGTATTAATAAATGTAAACAGTGAATGTAAACAGTAGTATGACTATAGGCAGTAATGTAATACAAACATTAGTGCAAATATGAGAAGTAGTGCAAACTGAATGAGCACATGACCGAGAGTTTAGTGAATAACCCGTTTGATGACACAGAGTCCAGTGTTAAAAACTTTGTGTTGAGTGGTAATGTGTGAGAAAGTTTTTTGTGTTAAGGCAGTTCAAATGGGAGGGGAGGCAGAGCAGGCAGAGTGTTTAGCATCCTGACTGCCTGATGAACAGAGCTGTCTCTCAGTCTGCTGGTTCGAGCCTGGAGACTCCTCAGTCTCCTCCCTGATGGCAGCAGTCTAAAGCGGCTGTGTAGTGGGTGTGTGGGATCACCTGCCATGCAGAGGGCTTTCCGAGTGAGGCGTTTGCTGTGTAAGTCCTGCAGTGAGGGCAAGGAGGTGCCGACGATCTTCTCAGCTGCTCTCACGATGCGCTGGAGGCTCTTGCGGCAGGATGCAGTACATGCACCACTTGGTGCTGTCCACTCTCTCCACTGCGGTGCTATTGATGGTCAGAGGGGCATGTTGGGCATCCCTCTTCCTGAAGTCCACGACAATCTCCTTTGTCTTCTCCACGTTGAGAGTGAGATTGTTGTGTCCGCACCACAAGGCCAAGCGGCTCACCTCGTTCCTGTAGTCCGTCTCATCGTTGTTGCTGATGAGACCTACCACTGTTGTGTCGTCCGCAAACTTGATGAAGTGGTTGGAGCTGTACGATGGTGTGCAGTCGTGTGTTAGCAGGGTGAATAGAAGGGGGCTCAGCACACATCCTTGTGGGGCCCCTGTGTTCAATGTGATGGTGCTAGATGTGTTACTCCCGATCCGTACTGTCTGTGGTCTCCCGGTCAGGAAGTCTAGCAGCCAGTTACACATTGAGGTGTTCAGCCCCAGACTGTCCAGTTTATGGATGAGCTGCTGGGGGATGATGGTGTTGCATGATGATGATGGTGTTGAATTATAATGTAAAATATAATAATAAACAGGGATGGGGGATTCTGTGTTCAACTGTCACCCTCTTACAATTTTGACATTGCAAGCACTCAGCCCTCTGTGAACAGCGGCCATCAGGGCACTAATGATCGGTCGTTGGGCTGGTTTTGGCAGTCACCAGCACACTGGTTGATCCACGAGAAGGTGCCCCGTTGCAGCTCTTCAAACTGAATAAGTATTTTGGATAAAAAAAGAAACATTGCAACAAAGAAGAATCATCCAGAGGACCTCACTCAGCCTTGTTAGATGTTTTTATATAATAATAGAATATGTGCAAGAGCTTCCCTCTGAAACTGGTGCCCGCTCTAACCAACATCTTCTTGACTTCCTGGTTGACATCAGGGATTGGATGGCTTTAAATGTCTTACATTTTAATGAGAAGAAGACAGACGTCATGTTTCCGCTTAATGGCACAATCAGGAACCACTGTATTGACCTTTCCTTTCTAGCTCTGTTTCAGAAACAGGTTTTCACTAATGTGAGTGAAATGACCCTTCCATGAAGCTAAACAGTCATAAAGACAATTGTTGAATCCTGTTTGTTTGTTTTTTGTTTTTGTTTTTGTTTGTTTTTTCAGTTGAAGCGACTGTCTAAATTGAAGCCCATACTGTCTAAAAGTAACCTTAAGACAGTAATACATGCTTTCATTACATCCAGGCTTGATTACTGCAATGCACTTGTTTTTGGAGTCAGTCAGACCTCTACTGAACAATTACAACTGGTTCAAAATGCTGTAGCCTGATTTTAAACTGGTACAGACGAAGAAGCTCTCTCCGTTTTTGGCTTCCATTCCACTGGTTCCTGGTTCACTTCTGAATTTTTGCATGTTTTTCTGTCCCCTCGTATCTCACTGATCTGCTGCAGCCATATGTCCCACAGCGCTCTCTGAGGTCAGCAGATCGTTTGAAAACTCAATTCCTCGGCTTTTGATCCAACGTGAATTGATTTTAACTTCCATCCATCCATCCATCCATTTTCTTCCGCTTATCCGGGGTCGGGTCGCGGGGGTAGCAGCCTAAGTAGGGAGGCCCAGACTTCCCTCTCCCCAGCCACTTGGAGCAGCTCCTCTGGGGGAATCCCAAGGCGTTCCCAGGCCAGCCGAGAAACATAGTCCCTCCAGCGTGTCCTGGGTCTTCCTCTGGGTCTCCTCCCGGTGGGACATGCCCGGAACACCTCACCAGGGAGGCGTCCAGGAGGCATCCTAACCAGATGCCCGAGCCACCTCAACTGGCTCCTCTCGATGTGGAGAAGCAGCGGCTCTACTCCGAGTCCCTCCCGGATGACTGAGCTTCTCACCCTATCTCTAAGGGAGAGTCCAGCCACCCTGCGGAGAAAACTCATTTCAGCCGCTTGTATCCGAGATCTTGTTCTTTCGGTCATAACCCAAAGCTCATGACCATAGATGAGGGTGGGAACGTAGATTGATCGGTAAATTGAGAGCTTTGCCTTTTGACTCAGCTCTCTCTTCACCACGACAGACCGGTACAGCGCCCCCTTCACTGCGGACGCTGCACCTATCCGCCTATCGATCTCACGCTCCAGTTTTCCCTCATTCGTGAACAAGATCCCGAGATACTTAAACTCCTCCACTTGGGTAAGGACCTCCTCCCCGACCCGGAGAGGGCACGCTACCCTTTTCCGGCTCAAGACCATGGCCTCGGATTTGGAGGAACTGATCCTCATCCCGGCCGCATCACATTCAGCTGCAAACCGCTCCAGCGAAAGCTGTAGATCACGAGCTGATGAAGCCAATAGGACCACATCATCTGCAAAAAACAGAGAAGCGATTCTAAGGCCACCAAAACGGATCCTCTCAACACCTTGGCTGCGCCTAGAAATTCTGTCCATAAAAGTTATAAACAGAATCGGTGACAAAGGGCAACCTTGGCGGAGTCCAACTCTCACCGGAAACGAGCCTGACTTACTGCCGGCAATGCGGACCAAGCTCTGACACCGGTCGTACAGGGACCTAACAGCCCATATCAATGGGCCTGGTACCCCATACTCCCGGAGTACCCGCCACAGAACCCCCCGAGGGACGCGGTCGAATGCCTTTTCCAAGTCCACAAAGCACATGTAAACTGGTTGGGCAAACTCCCACGCACCCTCCAGGACCCTGTTGAGGGTGTAGAGCTGGTCTAGTGTTCCACGACCAGGACGAAAACCACACTGCTCCTCCTGAATCCGAGGTTTGATGCATTGTGGAATGGGTGGTGGCCGAGGGCGGGGACCCTGGCGGTCTGATCCTCGGCTACAGAAGCTGGCCATTGGGACATGGAATGTCACCTCTCTGGTGGGGAAGGAGCCTGAGCTAGTGTGTGAGGTTGAGAGGTTCCGGCTAGAAATAGTCGGACTCACCTCAACGCATGGCTCTGGCTCTGGAACCAGTTTCCTTGAGAGGGGTTGGACACTCTTCCACTCTGGAGTTGCCCCTGGTGAGAGGCGCCGAGCAGGAGTGGGCATACTTGTTGCCCCCCATCTTGGTGCCTGTACGTTGGGGTTCACCCCGGTGAACGAGAGGGTAGCCTCCCTTCGCCTACGTGTGGGGGGACGGGCTCTGACTGTTGTTTGTGCCTATGCGCCGAACGGCAGCGCAGATTACCCACCCTTTTTGGAGTCCTTGGAGGGGGTATTGGAGGGTGCGCCTCCTGGGGACTCCCTTGTTCTGCTGGGGGACTTCAACGCTCACGTGGGCAATGACAGTGAGACCTGGAGGGGTGTGGTTGGGAGGAACGGCCCCCCTGATCTGAACCCGAGTGGTGTTCTGTTGTTGGACTTCTGTGCTCGTCATGGATTGTCCATAACGAACACCATGTTCAGGCATAAGGGTGTCCATATGTGCTCTTGGCACCAGGACACCCTAGGTCGTAGTTCAATGATCGACTTTGTTGTCGTCTCATCTGATCTGCGGCCGCATGTCCTGGACACTCGGGTGAAGAGAGGGGCGGAGCTGTCAACTGACCACTACCTGGTGGTGAGTTGGCTCCGATGGTGGGGGAGGATGCCGGTCAGACCTGGCAGACCCAAACGTATTGTGAGGGTCTGCTGGGAACGTCTGGCAGAGTCTCCCGTAAGACGGAGCTTTAACTCCCACCTCCGGGAGAGCTTTGATTTTAACTTCAGTGTTTTAATTATTTTAGTCAATTAGTTCATTTTCTTTACCTCTGGATTGTATGTATTTTATCCTGTGTCCTCTTCTATTTGTTTTGCTGCACAACACTTTGGTTGATCTTGTTTCTGTTTTAAAGTGCTTTATAAATAAAGTGGTATGGTACACTTTTAAACATTTTCCTAAACTTTGTCAATGCTTGAATAGGGTTATTTAGGGTTAATTAAGGATAACAAAGCATATTAAATTTAATCCCAAAGGCAAAATCTTGAAAATAAACTGGTATACAACTAATGCCTATTAAAACAAAAACATACATAAAACATAAAAAGCAGACATGAATTGACTACATAAACTCAGACTCAGATTAAAATGATTTGAGTAGAAAGGAGAGCTATCATATTGCAATTTAGTTGTATTTTGACCAAAGCCTATTTCTTCACGTTAATAAAATCATAAACTAACAGATGACATTCTCAGGGGTGATTTGCAACAAAAGGGTGTCAGCAAAGGTCAAAGGAAAAGTTTACAGGACAGTTGTGGTGTTGCATGGTCTGGAGGCAGTGGCATTGACAAAAACATCAAGGTTCTTTGTTGTCATTCACATCACATGTGGTACATGAGGTGGAACGAAATTGTGTACACAGGGTCACAGACTCCCAGTTACAGATCCAACAATAGCAAAAACATAAAGTGTAAAAGAAACAGTAAATAAGAATCTAAGATATAAACTAAGATATACGGTAAATAAACACCAAACACATGCTAAAAGATCTAAGATCTAAAAGACAGGAGAAAGAACTGGAAGTAGCAGAAATTAAGATGTTTCTCCTTAGAAGTGATAAGGATGGATGAGATTAGGAATGAGATTATCATATGGCACTGGTTGAACAACTGGGAGATAAAGTTAGAGAGACCTGGAGCAGATGGTGGGGGTTAAGGGCCTTGCTCAAGGGTCCAGAGTGGGGCAAATGAGGATGGAGGCAGGTGTGGGTGCTTCACCTTTCCCCACCCATATTTTGATGTTGTCAGTACCGGGAGTTGAACTGGCGATCATCTTCTGATCACAGGCCCACCTTCTCTAATCTCTGTGCCACTACTCCCTAAAATATGTTATTCAATACATAAAAACTGGATCATTTTTAATTTCAGAAAAGTCTCATTGCGTCCCGAGGACTCATTTACAAAACAAACTTGTTTGACTTGGAAGAGACTTGGAAAAGAAAATGGATGGATGGGTTTAAGCATTAACTTTTTTATTCCGTTCATCTAGTCAGTTAAAATGAATTCAAGCCATGCAGTTTTGTTTATACAAATTTCATGTCCATTGGAAGCATGGGTCAATATGTTGTAACTGTTTTTATTTAATGTCATAAGTGAGAGGGTTTTTTTTCTTCTTTTCTTTGCTGAAAATGATGCAGAAAAAGAGCCACCTGCATCATGAAAGACCTCACTCACCCAGCACACTCACTCTTTGCACCACTCCCCTCGGGACGGAGGTTGAGGAGCATCAAATGTAGAACCACTAGACTGAGGAACAGCTTCTACCCTGAGGCTGTCAGACTCATGAATAAATAAATAATAAGAATAAACACTGCAAAATGTCACATCATGTTGATACTGATCTGTTTCTTGTTGCTGCGTTCATCTGTGACCATCTGCTCATAATGACTCATGTTCGTGCTGCTGTTTATAATGATGTTTTTCTACTACATTAGGGCTTAGTGTATTACTAGCTGATGTCTCTCTTAGTTAATCCTAGATGTTATTATTGTTTTTCTCTTGCATTTGTTGTTGGATGTAACTGGGACCCTGTGTACATAATCTCGTTTTCAACACATGTACCACATGCGGTGCAAATGACAATAAATTCTCTCTGACTCTTACTCTGACTCTGACTTATGTGTTATGTTAAATACAATAAGGGTCACAAGAAACAATGCACAACCTGCAGAAAAATAGCAATACAATGCCAAATCAATTTATTTTTCTGAAATAAAAAATGATCAAACTTTTATGTATTGAATAACATTAAAGTTAAACCCAAAAGTTTTCTTTAATAAAATTACATAGTGCAAGACATGTAAATACAAAGACTGGGCGTTTCAATTAATTTACTACTTGACAACAGTTTTATAAGTAAGATTATTAAAGGCAGCAGAGAGAGTAACTGTCATCTCAATTAGGAATAAATGAGGTGACATTTGTTGGGGGAAGAGGTGGGTAATTACCAGAATCTGATTAAAGTCACACAAAGATTAAACATCATTTTATTGATCTCTGAACTCCATTAGGACACTCTTTTATTGTTTTAAACATTGGTTTCCGTTAATAATTTCAATACAAGATGCTTTTTATTCCTATAATAAGAAATTTCTAACAAGCTCACAGTTTGTCATGTGTTAGTATTAGTGGCAGCTGTATAATCAGGTCAGCTGTCAGAAGAAACTGCAAATAAACGTGTACCATAAAATCAGTGAATAAAAAAAATTGTTGCAAGACATTAGGGGGTCTGACTCTTGTCTTTATGGATGTGATGAACTTTGCACAATAAGATGTTTACTGACTGAGTTAACCTTCCAGACCAGCATCTTCCAGACAATGTCATGTTAGTTTTCTGTTGAGAAGGAATCAATACTGCAAACTTACACACATGACTAGATGAAAAAAAAAGAACAATAAACTGGTAAGGCAGCAAGCTCTTACAAAAAAGTATACCAAAACACCAAAAGTCAACAGGTCAGCAAAAATACACAACATAATCCCAAGGAGTACACGGAGAAAAAGGCAAGCAAAGTAACAGTAAGGCAGAATAAAAATATTGTGAAAACTGGGAAAATAAGTACTGAGACAAAATAGAGCAAGTATATGTTGGAACTAATGAGTATTAGAAATAGATGTGAGATGAGGAGCAGGACTGAGGAGTATGGCTGACAGGGAATCAGAAGAATAAGAAAAGCATGCAAAAAGAAAACTGAAGGGACGTATTGATCAAGACTGAATCCATAACATCATCAATAGATTTCAAGATTCATGAGAAATCTTTGTGCACTAAAAACAAGGCAGAATGTCAATACTACATGCCTGTAAACTTTAGGCCATTAGGTTGCACTGCATTAAAAACAGGTCTGATTATGTCATGGACATCACTGCATGGGCTCAGGAACACTTCTACAAATCATTAACACGGTTCTCCATGCCATCTGCAAATAAGCTCCATCATTTCATTTCATTCATTTATTTCTATAGCACTTTACACAACCACGGTGATGGTGACCAAAGAGCTTAACAGAAACAGTACTTCAAATGACAACAGGTTAAAAATCAAGAAAAAACACAAAATAATAGCAAAAATAAAACCAGAAATGTCACCACATATTTAATTACTAAAAGCCTGTTGGAATAAAAAAGTCTTACGCTTCAATTTAAAAGGGCCAAGTTCAGTAATCTGACGTAGCTCAAGCGGGAGTGTATAGAGTCGAGGTGTGGCCATCATGCAAAGAAGAAGCCATATTGTTCATGAAAGTATTACAAAAACCCAGACGTCTTCTCTGAGCCAACGCTAATTTATAACTGATTGAAGCAAATTGAAAAATTGTTTTGTGGTCAGATGTATCTTTTTTTTTTTACTATAACTGTATATTTGGAAACCATGAACACAATGTTCTCCATACTGAAGAGGATTCAATTCAATTTATTTATATAGCGCCAAGTTGCAACAGAAGTAATCTCAGGGTACTGAACAAAAACATTCATATATATAAAAATATTTTAAGACTTTATCTGAGGAGCAGACTGCTTTGAATTTAACCCCATTGCAGATTCTCATCTTGAGCAAGCATAAAGGCAACAGTGGAAAGGAAAAACTCCCTCCTGAGGAAGAAACCTTTAGCAGAACCAGGCTCAGGACAAGCGGCCATCTGCTTCAACCGGCCGGGTTTGAGAGGAAAAGGGAGGAGGAACAGATACACAATGGCAGGTCGAGAATCACGTTAAATATCTTGATACAAATAGTATCAAATGAAAACTGTTCAATTTTAGCAATTCATTTTAAGAAATTAGGTCAATTTGTCCTCTAGTAGTCTAAACTTATATGCATAACAAGCTGACCCTATAGGATTTATCAAAAAGGAAAATCTTAAGCCCAGTCTTAAAACTGGACAATGTGTCAGCCTCACAGACAGAAACTGTGTAAAGATGGCACCGTATTTATTTTTGTACTTCTGAGTCCGAGTCTCTGCCTGCACATTGGGTTTGTTTTCCTGCCTCAAATCCTGACAAACCGGAAGTTGGTTCCACAAGAGAGGAGCCTGATAACTGAAAGATCTCCCGCCCACTCTGCTTTTGGAAACTCTAGGAACTGTAAGTAAGCCTGCAGTCTGAGAGCAAAGTGCTCTTTTAGGAAAATGTGGAACAATAAGATATTGAATATAATATGGAGCTAGGTTGTTGACAGCTTTGTAGGTTAGAAGTAAAAATTTGAATTGTGTTCTGAATTTGACAGGGAGCCAATAGAGAGAAGCTAAAACTGGAGAGATATGATCTCTCCTCCAGTGAAGACTCTGGCAGCAGCATTTTGGATCACCTGAAAACTTTTTAAAGAAGTATTTGGATTCCCAGATAAACGTTGCAATAATCCAGTATAGACGTGACAAATGTATGAGTCTGTTTTTCTGCATCATTTTTAGATAAGATGTTTCTAATTTTAGTGATATTATGCAGGTGGAAGAAAACAGTTCTGGAGGAGAGGACTCATTCAATCTGTTATCAACATACAATTTAAAGCCTGCCTCTCAGTTGGTATTGGGGTGCATTAGTGCTTCTAGCATGGACAGGTTACATACAGTATCTTTAAAGACACCATCAATGAAGAAAAGTTTAAACAGGTTTTAGAAGAACAACACGCTCCCATCCAGACGAGTTCTTATTTCAGCAAGACCATGCTAAACAGCATCCTTTACAACAGCATGGCTTTGTTGTAGAAGTGTACAGGTGATGTTTAAACATTTATATTTGCTATGCTACACTGTGAATAGAATATGGATTTTTGAGGTTTGTAAATCATTGCATTCTGTTTTTATTTGCAATTAACATGTCCCAACTTTGTCAAAACCTACAGAAGTTGTGATTACTAGATGTAATTTAGATTAATCTGGAAAATTGCTTTAAAAATGCTACCAAGCAAAATAATTACTGTATTGGGCACAATGTTATTATGTTGAGTAAAACTAGCTAATTTTATGCTGCTTTTCCATGAAATCAAAGATGGCATCGTCCACCAACCATGACAGGCACCCCATTATACTTATTTAGCCACAGTATGTTGGCTTTTTGTGATGATTTCATCCCGCTTTAACTGATGCACTGATTCCATTTCTGCAGAACAGCAAACACATCCATGAGCAACTGTGACGCACTAAAGCTGACTGGTCTGGAGCATAGAGTCATACTCTGACAGGTCAAATGAAAGAAATTGTAAATGGACTTAAAAATGAAGAATTTTTAGTAAGTGATGGCTTCAGGTGCGCCAAGAATATTAGATCATTGCCCATTTTATTCAGACCCTGGGTAAAAAATGTCAATAAGCAAGCATCGGACCCACCCACACAGGTAAATGTAATTCAGCTCACACTCAGATTTTCTTGGCACTGGCCATTTAGGTACAAAGAGGTACCCTCAGGTACACTTTCTTGACACAAAGGGTCATATATTTAGAGGTATTTCCAAGCAACACCATATACTGTATTCAAAGTTTAATGTGAAAGTTTTACCGTGATTAGAAGCAGATGTTTTTGTTTCTACTTGTACTGTACTGTTACAATACAGCAATGTGTAAAAAAAATAATAAAAAAGCATATGCTGTATATATACTATCAGTAATGATAATCTGATGTGTTAAAATAAACATTGGCTTCACAAAGTTAGCACAAAATACATCATTGAATAAATGTGATAATCTCTAAAAGAAACTGTTGAAAAAATGCATTTTTTAACACAATTCTTATTTTATCTCTGGCTTTCCTCGGAAACCATGTGGTCCTCAATAGAAGAAGACCTCTTCCAGCACATTTTGACATGTCATAGCTGAAAGGCTCAGCTGTACCTAATGACATCAACAATGGCTCTGTTATGTTCAGGTGTGCTGGTGACCCAGCATGCACAACAGCAGGGCAGTGCTTAAATGGGATGCCGCCATTATTTGCCCATGTTTGATGAGTTAAAAATCTGCGGTGAAAGAATGAAGACTTTACTCTGGATAGATGGTAGTAGATGCCAACCGCCCACTTCCCACCTCAGCCTATATATAAATATATAAATATATTTATTTAAAAAAAAAAATAAATAATATATATATGTACT
>JBBPBX010002819.1:45899-70254 GCA_038048925.1 Garcialebias charrua | reverse complement strand
TTGTTGTCATACAGGACAGCCAGTCTGAGGCCCACGATGTAAAACTGCAGCCTTTCTGCTGCGGTTCGACCGTTCATTAACACTACAAAAGCCCTCATACAGGAACCACACCCCACACACATGGAGGTGTGGAACGCTCCTCGAGTGTAAAGTCGCACATGCGCAGTGCACTACAGACAGCTGCGGGCAAAAGTTTTAATAAATGGCAGAGAGCAGAGTGTTTTTGTGTTTCTCACCCTTTATCAGCATGTAGGAGCAAAGCTAATTAAATCCAGGGTGCAAAGAGACGTTAGTGTGTTCATCAGTTTGGACGAAACTGTCATGCAGACGCTGCATACACAATCGCCATTTTCACACTGCACGGCCCTTCCCGGCCCAGCCCAGCTTCTAACCCGGGTTCGTGTGGTTCGCATTTGCCTTCTCGGGCCGGCGGCAGCCCGAGTTTTGGAGCCCCACCGACGGAGGTTCTAATCGGGCTGAGCTCCCGGGTCCAGTTTGACGTCATGTACTGCTCATCATTTGATTCGTTGTTTGCAGCAGGGGCGGGACTGCTGCGTGTTGAGTCATCAACTCGTTCTAATAACAACCTCAGCGCGAGCTGAATTTCATTAAAATTTAACTACCGGTAATATTCTCTAACTCTTGCGCGCAGCCAAGATTTCACGAAGGGCGATTCCTTTATAGGAAAAGTGGACTCCTGGAAAAAGTAATACGCCTCCGTGGCTCACTGGAAGAGCGTCGGCTTGCCGCTCTAAACTTTATCTTGACTCGGGTTCGATTCTCACCTGGTTCAACTTATTTTACGTTTGTCTTTTATTGGATTAAAAAAAAGGAGTTTGTGTTATGCCTGTGGTTAACACAAACTCCTTTTTTTTATCCAATAAAAGACAAACGTAAAATAAGTTGAACCAGGTGAGAATCGAACCCGAGTCAAGATAAAGTTTAGAGCGGCAAGCCGACGCTCTTCCAGTGAGCCAACGAGGCGTATTACTTTTTCCAGGAGTCCACTTTTCCTATAAAGGAACCGCCCTTCATAAAATCCTGGCTACGCCCATGACTAATAATAATCTCTGCACAATGCGAAATGAGCGGGGGTGGGCCAGGCTGGGCTCCGGGACAAGCTGGGCCGTGGAGGGCCGGGGAGGGCTGTGCAGTGCGAAAATGGCTAATGAATGCAGCTGAGCCTGGCACTGAGGTTGCCAGATAAAATAAAAATGTCTTATTTACCCCCTTCTTTTCTGTGCACATGTACAACAAACACAACACACACCTCATCTTAGACTAAATTTACTCAGCACATATGACAGTTTAGGTCAAACTAATATTGTTGTAAAGAGACACTGCTATAGTTCATCATTTCTTATCTGGCAACCTGACTGATATAGAAACTACCGTCCTGTGTTTTGTGTAAACCCACTCATTTTTTTATACCCCACAGTAAATATTGAAAAAGCACTAACATTTCCAGAGGTTGTTTTCATGTAAATGGGGCCTCATAGTAGGTCGATCACTTTGACTTGGTCATTTTAAAAGTAGCTCGCATGCTGAAAAAGTGTGGGCACTCCTGTTGTAAATAAACCAAGTATTACAACGATCTGTTACCTTTTAAATTTGTTTTATTGCATTGAATCATAAATGCAATAAACAAAATCCAAACTCATCCCCCCCACCCCCCAAAAAAAATTAAAAAAAATAAATTTATCAACTCATTGATGGGCCAGACTGAAGTGGCCCACGGGCTGCAGTTGAGTATCCCTGATGTAGAAGAAGCTGCTGTGTCAGAAGAGATCCAAGATATAGACCCTCAAGGACAACATCAGGTCTGAGTCAAATCTACCACCCCTCATCAAGATGAGAACACCATCCCTGCAGTGAAGCATGGCGGTGGCAGCATCATGCTGTGGGGATGCTTTTCCTCTTTAGAGACTGAAGAGGTTCACCTTCCAGCAGTACGATGACCGTGATGATGACACTCCACTGGTTTAAAGACAAACAGTGAAATGTCCTGGAACGGTCCGGTGTCCGGTCCAAGCCCAGACCTCAAATGCACACCCCGTTGTTTAGTTTTAGAATTATTTAAAACAAGTTTTCCCCTCATTTATTGATCTGAAGAAGTTTATTTTTATATTTTGAAGAAGCATTGCTTCTAACATCTAACTAAAAAAAGCCTATTTAAATTCCAGGTAGTAATGCAACAAAGAAGAAAAACTATCAAAAGGTACGAAAACTCGTGGAGCTGCTCTTACCAGAATGGGCACCCAGTAATAGTTGAGGGATGGTGCAGCATTCTCCACAGCTCTGATTCTCCCAGAGAAGAAGAAGAAAGAGAAAATTCCTGCAGAGAGACAAAATGGAAACGTATTGATCTAAAGTAAAAAGCCACACGGCGCTCTCCCCATGTTTACATCTATAAATGATACCTTCCCTTACCCACAATTCCCACAATGAGGAGCTTCCCAAGGAACAGCAGGAAGTCAGTCACTTTATCTAAAACAGCCACTCTGTGGTGAAGAGGACACAGCGATGAGCTTAAAGCAATAAGAACACAACACTGATAAATAATTCAAGTGCAAACACACCTGACGATGTTCCTCATGAGAAGGAAGAAGGCGTCTCGGGCTGAAGTGCAAAAGTTTTTCCCATAAATTGCAATCTGGAGAAGAAAAGAAGTCGCTTGAATCCCCTGGAAAGAGCGCCTCTCAGTTAGCAGAGTCCAGTTTCAGCAGCTCACCATGATGTAGGCGTTCCTGTTCAGGAATTTGATGCATTTCTCCAGACACCAGAAGCAGCACTTCATGCAGCTGAGCAGGAATTTGGCAAACTTGTTCTGAGCGCCTGAAGAACACAAGGGGAGAAGGGGAGGAACACAAGGGGAGAACGCAGGGAGAACGTGAAAGGTGATCGTTGCTCGTGTCCGTGCATGTTTTTATCAGAATCAGAAGAATCAGAATCAGTTTATTATTGCCAGTGGTGGGCACCAGCCCGCTAAAGCGCAAATCCGCTAATTGCAGACCTAAACAATTTGTTTGCGCTTTAGCGGATTTACTAATTTTTATAATTCATAAGCGGATTTGCGCTCTTTCTATTTAAAATGCAGTACCGCTAATAACTAATTATCTATCAGTATTCATTGGGCAGCACGGTGGCACAACTGGTAGAGCTGCTGCCTCTCAGCGAGAAGGTTGCCGGTTCAAATCCCGGTCCGGGGCCTTTCTGGGTGGAGTTTGCATGTTCTCCCCGTGCATGCGTGGGTTTCCTCCGGGTACTCCGGTTTCCTCCCACAGACCAAAAAACATGCTTGTTAGGCTGATTGGTGACTCTAAATTGACCCTAGGTGTGAGTGTGAGAGTGGATGGTTGTTTGGTGTGAGTGAGACAGGTCCCTCTTGTAAATGAGTCCCCGTGACTCAACGAGGCTAGCCTGTATAAATAAAGGTTGAATGAATTGTCTTGAACAGTGGAAAGTTTAACTGTTATGAATCACAATGCACGTGATCCATTCTACAGCTCCCCTCCCAACTAACAGCAATCATTGAGAGAAGGTATATGTCCATTCTTCCTGTTGCTTTCAGTCATGGTTCTGATTTTACAGACATTTCCCACAATGCTGCTGTGTCTGCTTACGTAGCAGGAAGGCAATGGTTAATGTGACCGGGCGACCCTGTCCCAGCAAAAACAATACATAAATGTACAATAAACAAAAGAAAAAGACAAAGAAGCAGCCGAAATAGCAATCCTCAACACATTCAACAACTTTTTAATTTTTAGACCATGAGCGAAAGGTCTATTTTAGGAAATGACATCCCCAGCAATTTGCGGTTATAGGTAGGATGAAGGTGTATAACAATTTATGCACCGCTAGTTGGCAGTGTAGTGCAAATATTATATAACTTATTGCTGGCTACCAAGTGTTGAATTGAACTTGCGCTTTAAAATTAGCTTCCGTTAGTTTTCCTTAAGACATAAGCGCTTTTGAAATTGCGGACCTAAATAACTTAATAAGTGCTTTAGAAATTACGGAACTAATTTTTGGACTAGCGCTGCCCACCACTGATTATTGTCATTGTCAAAGAATAATAATAATAATAATAATAATGAATTCAATTTATACCGCACTTTTCATTAATAAAAATCTCAAAGTGCTAAGAATAAAGAATAAAATTCACTGACTAGGAACTTGGTTTGGCATAAAGGTGCAATAAAAATAAGTAAAAACAGAAGAAAAACATATGTACACACCAACCAATAAACACAATACAGTACAGCACAATATTCACATTTATATATTTTAAGAAAATGGTTTCAGATAGTCTACCTTTTAACTTGTGATCCAGGTACTCCAGAAAGACCCGGATCACCTGGACCAAAGACAGGATTAGGGAGCCAAAGGCCAGGGAGCCTGTGTGGTATCTGTGCACCAGGAAGAAATAAAAGCCAAATGTGAGCATTAGAGATCCTTTTTTTAAATCACACCCCTGCTGACCCGAACATATGCTCAGTTTGGAGAGATTAACCTTTTTGTTCCCTTTTACAGTAAATCCTGCCACATTTAAACACCCATTTCAAGCATGACGCCTACATCATGGTTCAGTTTGACAGAGAATATTATGTTTGGTGTAACATGAGGCCAATCTAAAAAAAGATCTGGATGAAAACCTGTTTAATCGCACCTGAGAGCCCGTCCCAGAGAAGAGAAGATGGGGAAAGCTGGGATATCATCCGGCTTTTTAAAGGCCCAGTAATACGATGCAAACGCCCCCGACAGAGTAACCTGGCCCAGAGCTGTCACAAAGTTGGCACACCAGAAGAAGAGGAAGACGTTGTAGAACTGGAACACGATGAGGTATCTGTGGTAGACCGTCTCGCCACCATAAAAAGCAAACAGGCACAAGGCGTCCGGACACTGAGCCGAAATGTTTGAGGTGTTGAATGTCTGCAGAGAAACGGGAGAAGGAGCACGTTACTGTACAGATAGTTTTCTATCTAAAAAAAAAAGGCAACTGAAGTAAACGCATCTTTGTCAGGCGCACCTGGGGGTCGCAGGATTCCCGAGCGAACGGGCAGTCGGAGTTATTGAACACTTTGTAGATCTGCTCGTTAGACGTGGACAGGAACCTGTTTGGAGCCGTCAAGGCGTCAAACTCAGGAGTTTGTCTTTGGAAAGGTCACAGTCGAAGGTCTGCTATCTACAGTGGTTCCCAACCGTGGTCCTTGAGGAACACCATCCTGCATGTTTTAGTTGTTTCCCTGCACTGACACATGCGGTTTGACTGAATGGGTGATTAACAGACTTCTGCAGAACTTGAGGCAGTAATTAAATCCCTGAATCAGGTGTGTCGCAGCAGGGAAACAACTAAACCATGCAGGGTAGTGTTCCTTGAGGAGCAGGGTTGGGAACCACTGGTTCAGGGAACCACAAAAGACTGAAGAAAGGATACACAGCAGTGATGGCCCAGTAAGCGATCACCACAGCCAGGAGGGCGAAGGTCAGCAGAGGGTAGAACAGCGCCGACATAACATGGCCGACCGCTCTGATGAAAGAAACGTCACGTTATTTTAAAGAAGGTTCTTTAACTAAAGTGATGTGTGGAAACAAGATGTACACATGTCTCAGTAATTACCAATCATTAACTTATAAGTAAAGACTTTAAACACACTTATGGCTACGTTAAAGGGGTAGTTCAAATCTTTTAAGGTGCAGTTTTGATTAGATTACCGGGGCAAAGGTTAGTTCTGGTGAGAGACGACAGCAAAGCACTGCTGTCTATATGTCACTGCACTTCATGCAGCCTATATGTTGTCATCTTTTACACCATCGTCATGTTTGACTTACAGACATTCAAGCAGAGATATTCTTACCCGATGTGCTACAGCAAGCTGCTGCTGTTTATGGTAATAACTACAGAATTCTTTGTATTGAAGGAATGCATATCACCCAACACGTTTTATGCCAGTTTGTAGCTAAAATCTTATATTGAAAAGGTACGCAGTTGTAGCAGTTTTGCTCCAAGCCCATAAACGATGTTGTGCTTTGACATCATGTGATGCCAGATCTCATGAGACGTGATGGCCCTCAGAGTGTGTGCTGGGGATGACTCTCAGCTACTAACTCACCAGATTTTAGCTCAATGTCTGTTGTCGGGGGTTTGCATTATGCATTATTATTAGAGGGTGGAATACAGTTTATTCCATTCCCAAAACCTAAATGGAGTCTGAAAAAATGTAAAAGATGGATAAAGGCTGGCAGCCGACCCCATGAGCAGCTGAACACAACAGTAATAAACAGGAAGTGGCACATGTTCATCTGTACAAAGGTAACTGCAGGTAAATCCTCCATTTTTTTGTCATAATAACATTTTATGCTTAATGGTTAAATTAAAAGGTAGTTGTGTTTTGTTTTGTTTTCTATGTACGTAGATATATGGTGCAGCTTCTGGTTGCACAAGTTTAATATTTGCTATAATCAGTTAACACTAAACCGATTTTGCACAAAGCATTTAATAGGTTGTGTGATGCCAACTTTACACTCTTACATAATGAATTTCACTGTAAACTATTGCCCCGTGTCTCTCTGCAGCATCAAAACATACACTGGAGTAACTATTTTAAGTTATTAGTATCGCTGAATTTGTTTTTGCCTGTCTTCTTTACCTTAATGTTCCCTGACAAGGCAGAAATGCCTCAGTTAATGCTGTGAGCTTCACTACCTCCGCCATTACGGCTATATTATTTGTCTGTAGACGGTTAGCTCACCCTGAGTTACCGCGTGGGTGGAGCGATCGTACCGTTTGCGTCGTGTCAATTAAACTCAAAGAGCTACCAACAACAGGTAAGATTTTAATTCAGGGGTGTCAAAGTCAAATACACCGAGGGCCAAAAAAACAAATTTGCTAAGCCAAGGGCCGGACTGGTTCAATGTTTATTATAAGGGGGTGATATAAGATTTTTTTTTTCTTCTTTCTGCACTCTTTTCATTCAGTGTTTTCTTTTTGATGAATTTGTTTTATTTCGTCTCTTTTAAATGAATGAATAAATGAATTAAATAAAATATTAAATAGCTGCCAAGTTCTTGGCATAAATCAACACAGACATGTTCCTGCTTTTAGTATTTTACATTGTTTTATAATGTAGCTGTTTATGTTTCGTTTTGTTTTATACAGTTTTCTTATGATTTTTAATTAATATGCTTTTTTTATGATTGTTTACTGTTGGCTGCAAGTATCAAGCTGTGAAATCCTTCATTTTCTACAGCTGATAGCTGTTGGTCATTAATTATGATGAAGTTTAGCAACTTCTCGGTGAACATTTGAGCTCCGTGGCTTCAGCGGTGTGTTTTTCTTGTTCAATCCGGGGCGGGCGCTCTGATTTCGGTCAGCCGCTCTCAGCCTGTCCCTCCTACGAGACGGTCAGACAGCGGGTCGGACTGGACGCAGCTGGCCGCGGTCGGTCTCCCTGTTTCGGTTCAGCGAGAGTGGCGTCCCGCTGAAGCCCCAGAGCTCGAATGTCCAACATAAAACTAACTTGACCGCAGTTTAATGTGGCGCTATGGCTCTGCAGACATTGCACGTTGCTGTCTTGTGGTGTTTAGTGTAAAATACTTCCACACAGCGGACATGTTACAATGAAAAGTTGGCTAGCTGTTAGCTAAAGTGCTACTCACTCAGTCCGCACGTTGTAGCTGGCTGCAAACTATGAAATGGATTTCCTGAATGTGACGTGAGGCAGGTCTTACTCTGGGTTCATGAGACATGACTCCGGATCGGATCGGCCCCACCCCTACTACCGTTGCATTGTGGGGAATGTAGTGTTGGTGCGTACAAAACACTAGCGGGCGGCTGTGGCCAGCGGGCCGTTTCTAATAGTAATTAAATATCATCCAGGATATCCTTGTTATTTGGTTTGATTTGTTGTCTAGATGTAACCTAGCCTGGTTAAAACCAGACCCTTGTCCTTCACTTCGCTTCAAACTAGGGTCTGGGACTTCTCCCATAGACAACGATTTCTCCGGTAGATTTTTGACCGGACCAATCAGAGAACAGAAGGCGGAGTTTTGTTAGTTTAGCCTGGCGAGGTCCAGGCTATTCAGATAAATAGCTCAGAAACCACTCGGTGGATATTTTTTCTGCTACCAGTGTGTAATTATATGGCTCTAATTTACTGACTGTTGGCCTAGATGAAACATTTGAGATAAAATTCGATTTTTTATCATTTATTTTCGTAGCGCACCCGAGGCTGTTTGGAAAATGTCAAACCGAAACAATTTAAATCCAGCAGATTTGACCATTTCGTGAATTGATTTAGGAACTGTTAAGCTCAGGAACACTTCTGATATAACGTCAGCTAAGAAATATATTTTTTCTCAGCAAAGAAATAATAGTTTTTTACCTTGTTTTCATGAAAATTCCTTCGTGGCGGCAGCCATTTTAACTGACGACGTCAGTCGACGTCGTTCAAAACTCCGCCTTCTGTTCTCTGATTGGTCCGGTCAAAAATCACCGGAGAAATCGTTGTCTATGGGAGAAGTCCCAGACCCTAGTGCGAAGCGAAGTGAAGGACAAGGGTCTGGTTTTAACCAGGCTAGATGTAACCTTGTAAAAATGTAATGTGAACATGTTTATATTATGGTACCTTTTTTTGATGTTGGTATATGTTTAATAATTTTTTTTTTAATAATAATAAAATCTTCCAGGGTGCCATAAATAATTAATTTGCGGGCCGTATCTGGCCCGCGGGCCGGCACTTTGACATATGTGTTTTAATTGTTCATTACCTTTCAGTAGAACCACACTACAAAGATCTAAACCATCCAGTCATTTAAACCCTGATGTAAGCTATAAGGCCTTGATTAGTCAGGCATCTTCTTTTAATGGAAATATTTACTCTACCATGTTGAAGATAACTGTGCATTTAAACCAATACACGATGCCAAAGAGTTTGCAGTACACCTGTTTTACAACAAACTCTTTATATTTAAAAGTCTGGAATAAATGCGCAGTTCGTGCTGACCTGCTGGCCTCTTTGATGAGAGCGATGGCAATCAGGATTCTTTTCCTGAGGAAGATGAGCAGCAGGATGATGATGAACTCCACGATAGCCAGAATAATCACTGCAAATGAGTAAAATAAAATTATAAGATTTTTGAAGCAAAAGTGTGTTTCAATGTGACGGTGAGATCCTGATTGTGCTTACTGAAGGCCAGCCAGGTCTGTCTGATCTGCAGGTACACAGAGAAGTCTGTCTGTAGGCCCAGATCACGGATGGTGACGTCGGCGCCGGGCTCTCCTTTCAGCGCGGCGTACTCCATGTAGCAGTGGAAAATCCCTGAAAACAATGGTGCACCTTAGTTAAAATACTAAGGCTAATATTTAAGAACAGTGTCTATGTTGAAAGACCGGTGGTTTACCGTATCCAATGACGAGAATAACCAGAACAACCATGATCCAGACCATGATGCCCGCCAAGTATCGCAGAAGGACGATGAAGATCAAGCTGACCACCATGGCGATCACCAGACCCCTGCAGAGGGTGGACAAACGAGACGTTATTCTGCTCCGTGTCCGGCAGACGTTACATGAAGTACAGCAGTTGGCGGTCGACTCACAGTAAGATCCAGTGCCAGGACTGAGTGTAGTCCTCAAAGATTCTCATGGCCACCTGACGCGCTTCTAAAGCGACGTTCGATTTCCTGAAAACAAAAATAAAACAAGATGAAAAATAAGCATTAGGGTCTACAGCTGTCACTGTAACTCTGTAGGCCTGAACCTGTAGACAAAGAATATATCAAATCATACACCATCAACAAAGCACACTGTTATTATACCGTATTTTTTGGATTATAAGGCACGTTAAGCGAAACAAAACAGTCAGACAAGTCAAACTTTATTCAACTCATTCACAATAACCACATAAAATCGGTTCGAGGTCAGTAAGCACAACCAGAATTAATACATAATACACCCGATTATAAGGCTCACTGTTGATTTTTGAGAAAATTTAAGGATTTTATGTGTGCCTTATAGTCCAAAAAATACAGTAATTATTTATCATTTAAAAAAAATCCTTTAACTACCTTTTAGCTTTTTGTCTAGTGTTCAACTATAAACACAACAACTGGGAAACTTTTTATGAAAGCAGTATTTCTGTAAAAATAAATAAATTCTGAGTTGAATTTAATCCAATTTCAGTCAACAGTTAATGTTTAAAGTGTAACTCACCTCAAAATTAACTTTTTTTAGCTGATAAACTCCCTAGAATGTGTTTAAAATGTTTTATAGCACTATGTCTGTGTTAATTTTCATGTATTTGTGCGTATTTGTTTAAATCAGCAATATTTGGTCTAAAAACGTGTTTACGGTAGTCCTATGGGTTGAACAGATGTATTGCACCTTAATTTTCCTATTGGTCAAAACTCTCATGTGTGACGTGTCTGCTCATGTTTGACCTGCACTCTTGCTTTCTGTCTGCGCGCACACACACTCTCTCGCGGTGCGACAGTCTGGTTCGATCCCCGGTCACGGCATACATTGTGGTATTATTTTCATTTTTTTTTAAAGCCTTTTGTTTTGGATAGATCGTGTGATAATAGATAAATACATCTACATAATAATTCTTTGTTGTGGCTTGTTTTAAGTTGTTTATTACTAATGTAATTTTAACATTCAAAAACAATGACGGTCTCTCGTCCTGGCCACACCTCCTCGCTCACTCCCCACCCGCCTCCCCCTCCTTTAGGGGTGTCTGTTGACACTCCCATTTTTTTGCATTTTTCAAATCTTGTGCTGGGGCGGAGCTATCTTCAGTCAGTGAGGTGAGTTACACTTTAATCTCTAGCAGCACCAACAGACTTAAAATGACCACGTATTTGTCTAACAAGCTTGTTTTCGGATGCTAATAAAACAAGAAAATATTCAGTAACTGGCATTTTTTATGTTGTTCAAGTCTCTGCTGTGATTAGGTCACTCACTATAAATTTAAAGTGTTCACGTTAAACATGTTAAACGACAAATATAGGCTGACAGTACAGCCGACTCTGACTTTCTGTCTCTCACAAGATTAAAACAACAGGAAGATCTATCCATCATCCTGATAAATAACATGCAGGCTCAATTATTCATTCCAACAGAAAATACCGCCTTAAAACCCCTTTGGGGTGAACACAAATAGAGCACAACTAATAGAGGCTTTAAGAAATGACACATGCTTTAAATGAAGTGAAAAATTATGGTGATGTAGATTATTACTGTAAAGACACAAACTAAAGTGTAAAATGTGATTACAGTATATTTACCTATAGCAGCCTTTGGGTGTCAAAGTAAGCAAGTAACCAAGTTTATCTAAAAAAGATGTTGTTATAAAATACAACACTGGCCTCAATTTTTAAAAGTAAAACCAAGAAGGGTCACTAAACCTGTGTAGAGTCTAAAGAAAAATACTTGATCCTGGATTTGGTTTCTATATTACTGAGACCAGTTTAAAGACTTATATAATAATAAACAACTGTGCATATTGAGCAAATTATAGAGCTTTTATGGTGAAGTAGACAATGAAACAGAAACGGTGTGATAAAAAAGGTCTTAGCCAATCACATGGTGTTATTTCATGGTTATGAGCAAAATGTATATTTCATAGTTAAGGGCTAAATTTACTGCTCATTCATAACTTTTCTTTCTGAAAAGGCAAATAAAGCCACAGTAAAAACAAATTAAGGATTAAAATGCTGGTCCAAAACCTAAAAAGGTGCCACAGTGACCGTTTTATCTATTCTGTGGCTCTGCTGGTCAGGTTGTTGTTTTGCTGCACGTGACCCGTTCTGCAATTTTAGCGCTGATTCAGCAATTCATCAAAACGTTCAGCTCATTCAGAACATTTCTGTTACGGCCTTTTAATCTTCCTATTTGTGAAAGTTTTACTTTTAGACATATTTAGCTTTGCTCTATTTAAAACCTTTTACTGCTGATTTCAGCCTTTTTTGTTGTTATTTTTCAGCAATGTTCTGCTGATTTTAGCTTTTTTGGCTCCTTTCAGATTCTTTCAGTTATATTTTACCTTTTATGTTTTTCAGCTACATTTTAGGTATTTTTCTGCTACTTTTAGCCTTTTTCTGCTATATTTTTTAGCTCATTTCTACCTAAGATGATTCTTTCGAAAAATGTAAAAAATGTCTGCTCCTTCCAGCCCCTTGCTGCACATTTCAGCTGTTTTTCCTTTTAGCTTTTCAGCTACATCTTTGGTAATATAAACTTTTTTTCTTATCATTTCAGTTTCTTTTTTGATAATTAAAGATTTTTTGTAATTTATTCAGCCTTTCTCTGCTTATTTCAGTTTATTCTGCTCATTTCTGCTCTTTTCAGGTTTTTCTACACATTTGTCATCACTTTTGTTCAAATTAGGCCTCTCTTGTAAATCCTGAGGCTCAGTGGGACTAACCTGTCTAAATAAAGGTTGAATGAAAATTGAACGCTTTTATCAAATGTCAGCTGTTAGCAGCTGTAATGAGCTGCAATTCAGCTCACATCAACAGTTTAGTGATTAAATCTTTTCAGCGTGGTTTCAGCTTCTTTCAGCAAAAATCATCCACACTGCATTTTCACAGAAAATGACTTTTCTCTAGTTAGAAACAAATATCCAATAATTAATGACTTCTAGTCACAACTACTGAGTAAAACCGCAAACTGTTCAATGTTAAAATCATCTAAAGAACTTTAGATCACTTCAGTTCAAACTCAATTCATTCTCTTAAAAAAGCTGATTGAATGATTCACAGATTAATAATCAGAATTATTTGTTCAGAACTCAATTCTTCATCTGTAAATAATGAAGGTTTGTAAAGAAATACACTTTTATACTTAGACTAAGGTTGTTTAGTCCTAGTTCTTTCATGTGATACGAGAGCCTTAAATTAGTTAGAAAACACTAAGAGTGACGAGGACAGACCGATGAGGCAAACTCCATTATTATAAACAATGTTATTTGTGTTTATGTGTAATTTTTGAACGATTTTGCAATAATCCCAGGTTGAGTCTTGTGTTTTGAGCGACTGTGTTTCAGCGACAAGGACTGACTTTGATGCTTCAAGCAGATCGGAGGCGTTGACTCTAGTGTTGCCGTCAACAAAGGTGGTCTCGTTGCCCACCACGACCACCCCACCTTTAATCTTCTCCAGGGCAGGGAGGCAGCGGCGTGTGACTGTGGAGGAAAGACGTTTATTGAAAGAACTGCAGACGTGAAGTAAAAGTCCAAGCGAAAAGTCTTTCCACTCACAAGCTTTGCTGGGAAACAACATGGCAGGACACAGGCCATCCTTCAGGATGTCTGGAGCACTCTGAATCAGGTGAAAGCAGACTTTAGTTAACGTTTCTGTCATAATACGCATTTAACTGTAAAAATTCAGCTTGTGAAGAATGCGAAAAAGAACGAAGGCATGATCTAAAAATATCATACTTTGCTGAAGTCCACCCCCTCCTGGCAGTATCTTGAGTAGTATTCCTTGTCTTCACGTGTCCCTAATTTGGCTTTAATCAAAGTCAGGTACCTGTCAGGACACTTCTCCACACAAATCTGGACACAAAACAGTCATTAAAACACTGGACGGTAGTGGAAAACGGGAAAACAAAATATTTAAAGTGCAAAAATTCCAAAACCTTTACAGTAATCAAGCTGAGAAAAATACCAACATTATGATGTAGCAACTATACTGTATTAACAAGATGAAATAAAGTTTTAAAGCTGCTGCCAGTGGCTCATGATGGTCACCGTGGTAACCACACACCAGTGTCTGTCACTCCCTGATTGCCGCGTTAATAAAAACCTCAACCAGTTGCTGTGTGAAAACTGCAAACCGTAGCTTACTGGTACAAATTCTCAAACCGTAAGCGGCAGAAGACGATGGCGACAAATATGAGTTTGATGTTTATATGACGAGTTAAAACGACCCTAACACTACTTTCAGTTTTCCAGCAATGTTCAGTCAGGTCGTCTGGACGGTTTCTTATTTTTTTTTATTTTTTTCTGAGACGTTTCGTCCTTCATCCAAAGGACTTCCTCAATCTGAGAAGTTACCAAAATAAACTGATTCCCACAAACAGCACACTCCATGGGAAAAAAATAAACTGTTGATGCTAAGATGGCCTCTGGAACCCGCCCCCTCCTCCAGGGCCCGCCCTCTCCCTCTGAGACAATCATGCCAAAGTGGTTCAAAACACCAAAAATACCAAAAATAAATAACACCAAAAAATGATAGTGGTATATGAATTTGTTCATACCACTTTGGCATGGTTGTCTTGGGGGGAGCTGACAGGGGAGAGGGCAGGCCCCAGAGGGGAGGGTGGGCCCCAGAGGCCATCATAGTTGCCAAGTCTGCTTATTATAAGTGACTTCGGGCTTGTTTTTGTCTAAAATCGCTAGTAAATCTTGTGAGTCGCGGGTTGTGTTTTTTTGGCTTGTTTTGAACGTGAAGCTGTTTATTTGGGCTCGACTTTCTTTCCGAGTGAAACTAGTTGATTATCGCCCAGCTCCGCACAATAAAGCAAAAGATGAGTGGTAGTAGGTAGTTTGTCCCTTCCACACCCCTGTTTCCTGTTTATCGCTCCCGCCCAAGTTGACGAGGCGACAGGCACACACAGACATATACAAATACATATGTGGGCGCAAACCCAACACTCTACTGTGGCTGACAACTAGGGGGCTCCACTCACACGCAGATGTCAGGATGTTTTGCTTTCAAAAATATGTAGAAAAAACTACATATGCAAAATGTATTTTTTTATCAGAGCTTAAAAGTATGTTATTCAAAGTGTTTAGTATAATTTTGCTGTTGTTATGTGTAATGCCATAATAAATGTATTTTATACTGTTTAAAAAGGGCCTCTGTTTTACACAATGCGGAGGGTTGCCAGTTGGGCTTATTTTCATAGAGCTGGTTGCTTGTTTCTATCGCGAGATCTGACAACACTGCGCAGCAATCTGTTTGTTTCCACTATGGATATGCTGTTTGTGAGAATCAGTTTTGTTTGGTGGCTTATCGGATGGAGAAAGTCCTTTGGATGAAGGACGAAACGTCTCATAAAAAATAAAATAAAATAAACCATCCAGATGACCTGACTGAACATTGTTGGATTTTATACCTGGATTATTGAGCATGAACTTTGGTACTTTCAGTTTTGAAGAGAATGTTTGAAGCTAAAATCCAACTGAAGCTGTGGATGCTTGGCTGTGAACTCTCTACAGTTTGAGAGCCAACAGTCAGTCTTACAGCAGTGAGAGACTGCTTCTCTGGGTGAGAATGGACAAAGATTCCTACGTTGTCATGAAATGAATTGTGGGACAAATTGGAAACTTTTAGACAGCTCAAACAGTACTGTGACAACATCAATCTGTAAAAACCAGAAAGCTTAAACTGTGATTGAAAGATACCAAAATGTCAGCTCAGACGTGCGAAGTCCAACATTCTGTTTAAACTTTGAGTGGTTTCTACTGTGAAGTATGAGCTGTACAGCTCCAAAAAAGGCATTTTTAATCTGTTGTGCCAAATCCCTTTGATAACACTGATTATTTTCCTCATAGATTTCTGTGATTGAGCCACACATTTCCATGTACTGTATAATTTATTACAACATAGTTTTATTTCAAAGCTGTTTGACAGGATACAGGACAAAACCTTTGAGCAGAAAAGTAATGAGCATGCTTTAATACTTGTGCATTATCACCCTGAAAAAGCTGCAGTGGTCAGATTTATCCATATGATTTGACTTACCTGTGTGGTGGGACACTGGAACTCCAGCAGCACCAGAGGACTGGCACATTTCAGGATGTTGAAGTAGAAAAGAAGAGGTTTCTTCCTGTGGTGTGACAGAGAAAACCATGCAAAGACGTGATTTACTTATTTTTATTAAAACACCCCAACATATAGAATGTACACAAGATCATCCTTGGGTTTCCAGTTGCAGGTGACTTACTCCAGAGGTGTCCCCGACTGTCCACAGAACTGTCCTCTGCTGTCTGTGGGATAAATCACCTTTTTGGGGTCACCCTGAGACCAGGCTGCAGCGAGAACAATTATTAAATGCTGTATTGTTCAGAATTGATGACGTCAAAGGTTTAACATTTAAGAACATAAAAAAAACTTTTTTTTAAAGACCGTGTAAAGTGAAATTAAATGTGTGTTTTGAGTTTGTTACACGGCATAAATATGTGTTATTAATCACCCATATAAATCTGACTGATTAAAAACATTGTTTTCCTTATAAAATTAAGTCTCAAAAATAATGAAAAAACATAATTGTGCCCTGGTCTGAAACGCTGGGGGCGTGTCAGCGCGTGGGCGTGGTTTCAGCGCAGTACTGCGCCCGTGTCCTGCCCCCTGAAGATGTTCGCGAAGGCTGGCAGCCTAATAGGAGTTCTCCAGCCCTACTCATTTGAACCTCCAGATAAAAATATAGGAAACCAAAGAGGTCAGTGAAAAGCAATTGTCAGCAAAATATTCGTCAAACTTTTTATTTTCTTAGAATGTGAGCACACAATGTGAAATCACACAGATACATAACAGCAGCTGTGCGCGGGGGATGTTCAATTCCCACATGGGACAACGTTTTTTTATTTTTTTTATTCATTCCAGATTTAAAAAACACAAGAAAACTATTTACAAAACAACAAGAAATAAAGCATAAAGTTTTTTAAATCTGGAATGAATAAATAATCTAAAAAAAAAGAAAAAAAAGTCATACCTTGTGGGAATCGAACCCACGAGGTCTAGATAAGGTTAGGAGCACCTAATGGCACAATGCGTTACCCAGTGAGCCACCAGGACGTGTGTAATTTTGAGCTCCACATTTATTATAAACAAACCACCCCTCATAGAATGACTAGTTGGGACTTCATAGGCAAAGTAATGCGTTTCCAGTGAGCTACCAGGACGTGTCTATATTTTAAGGTCCACATTTATAAACGAACGAACCGCCCCTCATAGAATGACTAGATGGGACTTCATAGGCAAAGTGGGCGGTTCGTTCGAACCGGGCGAACCGCCCCTGGCTACGCGCATGCTATTGCTATCTGATGCTATCTGCGATTCGCGAGTGAATGGCTCCACCGATGCGAAGAACGAATTTATACGGCTGGAGCTGCAGGGGGTGGGGCTTTAGACCGCGTGACGAAACGCGGTCACATTTAAACCACGCCTAAAAAATCCTGAAGCAGACATATCTTTAAACAAAGTTTGATCTATAACTCCAAAATTAATTGAGCTACAATTTTGAGACTTTTTACTCATTCACAAGATTACAATTATGACATTTATAATGTTTATTGAAGAAAATATTGAAATTCACTTTACACGGTCTTTAACCATTCTTAAATTTAGGCAGACAACCTCAGATGAACAGCAAAACAAAACTAAGTTGACCCTTGATGCTTTCAAGAGAATCAAAAAGAGAGCTATTGGTTCAAATTGACCAACTGTTTGGTAATTTAATGGTCTGGGGCATAAATGTTTTTATTAACATAAAATCCAGCATTGAATTTTCTTCATTCAAGGTTTATTTATCTACCGTATTTTTCAGACTATAAGGCACACTTAAAATCCTTTAATTTTCTCAAAAATCGACAGTGATTCTTATAATCAGGTGTAACTTATGTATTAATTCTTGTTGTGTTTATTGAACTTGAACCAATTTTATGTGGTTACTGTGAATGAGCTGAATAAAGTTAGACTTATCTGACTGTTTTTGTTTCACTTAATGTGCCTTATGTATGAAAACAGACCTGTTCATTGATATTGCACCTTATAATGTGATGCGCCTACAGTAGTTAGAAACATACTGTAATTTTAAGCTCTAATAAAGCTGGTATAAACTTTTCTATCCTCATACATAACATCGAAGTGTGTATTGACTTGATTTTTGTATCATGATTGTATTTTAAATGAACAAAATCAATAAAGAAATTCACACTGGAGTCTTACCGAGGATGCCAACAGCAAAATACCCCAACAAGAAGATAATGAAGAGAATGCAGCAGAAGATATCGGTGCAACCTCTGAGAGGGGAGACAAAAATGTGATTAGTGTTGTCTAAAGACAGGAAAACATAAAAGATTAGAAACAAAAACTGAGGCTTGTACCTGTTATGGATTGGTCCTTTAAAATTTGGGTCAAACTTCCTGGGCTCCCCTGAGGAGGAAAAACCGGGACAGTCAGCTCGTTAAATGTTTTTAAGTTTGAATCCAAAAATAAAATATGCATGTGAAGCTGATAGTGTGTCTTGGAAAGAACAGGTACAGAGCTAAAAGTGAATTTCTGCTATGGCGGGCAGCTGTCGATGGTTCAGAACACCTGTCAAGTCTGTTAGCGTGGCGACCACACATATGACCACATTTTGTCTTCCAGGAAACCATTGCACATGTTATTTAGTCTTTCCACACTTCCTGTCTGAATCCACCCTTACCATCAAATAGAAAGAAAAATGTCAACAAAGACAGCAAGCTGTGAAGCATGTGTATACGTATGTGTATGCATGTCAGTACAGCCCGTAATGCACTTTCTTTTTATGTGTGTGCACACGTAGGTGAGAGAACAGTAGGAGTTCTGCAAGACAAAACGATTCTTCAGCCTGACATGCTCAGCAACCCACAAAATGGCTCCCTGGCGACAGTGTGAGCTCCTTATAGACCTCGCCCACCGCCATGGAAACACCTCAGACAAGACAGAGAAACTTAAGCTGCCGAGGCCGGGCCGACCACAATGACGCCACCAGGAGCTGAAGATCCATCATTGTCAGGGCACAGAGAGCATAAATGTTCCCATAAATAACACCTTTAAATGAGTTTCTACAGGAAATCAGCTCGACGGAGGAGTTCTCATTCAGAGAACATCATCTTCCCAGATGCTGTTGACCCCTCTACACATCCTGCCTTGTTCCTGTAAGGGTCCGCCACACCTTTCACAACAAACTACTAAAATAAATTCATATTTCGTGTGGAAAATGGGCCTTACGAGGCAGGCCGTGCTGTCTGTTAGAACAGCCTTAAACACTTCAGCGTGCACACAGGATGCCCAAACATTTCCTGCCAACACAAAGCAGACACAACTGTAATACGCCACTTTAAAAAGATGGAAAATGTGACGGCAGCACTTAAAGCGATTCTTCATAAATAATTAAAGGAACAAGCCACAGTTCAGCTGAGCACTCACAATCTTTAGTCAACAACACATTCAACATGGACTCAAAAATCCTAAAACATTACCATTTTTTGTCATCTCTTGTCCTGTTTTTACTTCCCAGTTCTGTCATGCAGAGTACTGGTATGTTTTATCCCACTTCTTATCAGTGATCTGCGAAATGAAGCGGTTTTTGTATGTCTCCTTCCTTCGTGAGTTCTGTTTGTCTGCAGATCTTTTCACTTCCTTCTTTCGTTTTGTACAAAATGATGCGTTCACCAACTTTTCTTTCTTTGGTCCCGCTCTGATTTAAAGACAACAGAGCTGCGGCGGAAGACGTATTAATGGAGGAGCGATGATGGGGAGATTTGAAAACTATAAAAAACTGAGAAGTTTCTCTAAAAATAATGTTTAATGTGAAAGATTTAAATACAGTAGGAGTGGTCCTAATTGTGTCTGCCTGCCACTAATTCATGAAAGGCAGGCAGTGATGTTTTTATCTGTACAGTATTTGTGTATCTGTTGATTCAAACCATGTCAACAAAGTGATTCTGAGCTTGGAAGGTATAAAAATAAATCAAGGAAAAATATTTAGGTGTTCACTTTGCGGTTGACTTTGTCTATGTGTTTCCTCAGCTTCCTGTTGTGACTCAAAATTTCAACTGAAAGCTTTCTGACAACATCCCTCTCTAGGATCCTTTCAAACCAAACAAAAGACTTGTTAAAAAAAAATAATTTGTGCAAGTTTTTGTTAAAACAATGAGTTGGCTCAGATGCATGTGGGAAAACATGCAGCAGCCAAGTTCAAGACATGAGGTGGAACAAAATTATGTACTCTGGATCCCAGTTACACCCAAAAATAGCAAAAATATAAAGTATAAAAAGAAACGGTATACTGTATAAGGATCTTAGATATGCACTATGGATAGATAAATAGATGGATGCATACAACCTTTACAATCACTAAATAAAAAACGTCCAGAGCTGTAAAATATGCTATATGTGTGATATTCAACTGTTGGCCAATGGGCCACTTCCAGGTCACCAAAGGGCAGCCACCCAGTCAGTCTTGGCCAACAACTTGTTCTTGTGAATACTTTGTACAGTATATAAATAATGTGTTACATTATATAAATATGTACTAAATTATTGACATTTCTTGGTATTGTTACATCCATTCATTCATATTCTTTATCGGTTTCATCTTTCTGGGTCACACTAGTGTCCATGTCCAGCAGTCACTGTGCGAGAGGCAGGGGGACACCGTGTGGACAGGTCTCTAGTCCATCACAGGGCCGTTATTTTTACATCTCAGAGCAAATGAAAGTCACTACATCTAAAAAAGCTAAGTCTGGTCCTCTGGACATTAAAAAACAAAACAAAAAGGTAGATGTCACATCACTCTTTACGTGCATTCCTGTTGATGAGGCAGTAGAGGTGGTCTGTTAAAATCAGACACCACTCTGAGCATCAGGACCACGCTTTCCACAGAACAACTGTGTCAACTCTTGAAACTGTGCCTGCAGTCAACCTACTTCACATATGGGGAGCAATATTATAGGCAGAAACATGGGTGTGCTATGGAGTCTCCAGTTTCTCCTAGTGTTGCCAATCTGTACATGGAGGAGGTAGAAAAGAGAGCCTTGACGTTCTTTTCAGGGACACTACCAAGTCATTGGTTCAGGTATGTTGATGACACCTGGATTAAAATTAAATCTCAGGGAGTCCAACATTTCGACTGACCACATCAACTCTATGGATAAATACTGTATACTGTATCAAGTTCACAAGAGAAGATGTAAAAAATGGCAGGTTGGCTTTCTTGGACTGTGAGGTCTCAGTTTCTGATAAGAGGATATTTGCAAACAGAGGTGTACCGCAAACCCACCCACACAGACCAGTACTGTACTTGCAGTTTGACTCCCATCACCCTTTAGAGCACAAGTTAGGAGTCATCAGGACTCTGTATCACAGAGCAGACAGCATCCCCACTAACTCAGGAGCCAGACAGAAGGAGAAATCCCACACAAAATAGGCTCTAGAGCAATGTGGATATCCTAACTGGGCCTTCCTCAAAGCAGAGAAGAAACCCAAACAGGACTCCAGCCAGCCATCAGGTGAAAAGAAGGAACCCAGACCCAGACCAGTGGTCGTTCCGTATGTTGTGGGAGTTTCAGAGAAACTGAGACGTTTATTTTCTAAACACAACGTCCCAGTGGCTTTTAAACCCCAAAATACATTACGGCAAAGACTGGTTCATCCCAAAGATCCAGTCCCCCGGCACAGAGTAATATTGTGTATGCTGTTCAGTGTCAGGAGGGCTGTGATCAGTCTTATATCGGGGAAACTGAAAGTTATGCACCATAACTCATGTTCCCTGAAGGAAGGGAACGAGGTGCAACACATTGACAATGGGAATTGCTCCGCCGCGCGGTTCACCTGAATACACTCACGCCTTGAATAAGGCAGGTGGGCGTCAGCGTCATCGATGAGGCCCCGCCCTCTTTGTATTTAAGAGGCTGACGCCCCACCTTTCTTTCTCATGGTGCACTTCACCGAGCTTGGGCATTGAAAGGGCAAACATGTGTTGCACCTCGTTCCCTTCCTTCAGGGAACATGAGTTATGGTGCATAACTTTCAGTTCCCTTATCAGTCAGGTTCACTCAGTGCAACACATTGACTATGGGAACGTATTTCACTCACACCCTGGAAATGCTCTGGAAATCAATCAATCAATTACCTTTATTTAACCAGGTAGAGCCCGTTGAGATCGAGATCTCTTTTACAAGGGTGACCTGGTCAAGTGGTCAGCAGCACACGTCACATTGGCAATAGGCATTTGCACTTATCAAAAGAAAATAAAGAAAACTACAATCACAGTAAACAGATGTTGACAGTTCAAAACCAACAGGATATGACAGATTTCTATATACATTATATACAAAACAAGCAGACAGACCTCGGTTGGGTAAATAAAGTTAAAAAAATCAACAATGACATGTATATTGGATAAGTAATGGTTAGAAACATCTGCAATGGTCAAGTTTCTTGATGACATTTTCTACTACGGTTGACATAAAGGATCCAGGAGAGATGAATGTTGATAGTTTCAGATCTTTCTGTAAGTTGTTCCAGGCTGAGGGGACGGCGAAGCTGAATGCTCTTTTTCCTAGTTCAGTTCTGACAGGAGGAACTGACAGGAGGACTAAATCGTTAGAGCACAGGGAGTAATGACTGTGTGATGTTTGTATTAAGGAGGTGAGGTATGACGGGATGCTTGTGAGAACTTATGCCTTACACTGCAGGCATTTAGCTGTTCTCTACTCTGTGGTAGAGAGGATAGCCTGGGTTACGTCACATGCTGTGACGTTTAAACTGTAATGTTTCACAAAAGTGTTTGAAGAGGCCCAGTTAGCAGCTGCACATATTTCTGCCACTGGCACACCTCTGAATAAGGCCCATGAGGCAGCCATGCCTCGCGTGGAATGAGCATGTACCCCACTGGGCACTTGCTGACCTTTACTGCTGTATGCCCTCTTAATGGCCTCAGTCACCCAGTGTGAGAGGCGCTGTTTTGACAGGGCTCTACCAGCAGCTGGATTAGCAAAACACACAAACAGATGGTTTGTTTTTCTCCAACTGACAGTTCTTTCCATGTAAGCACTCAGGGCCCTAACAGGGCAGAGCGCGTTCAGCCTCCTCCATCCTTCGGTTAGGACAGGGGGAGGAGGAAATGTTGACAGCTCAAAGTCCAGACTTCTGGGATTTAAAGTTGGAACCTTTGAAACATATGCAGGGTTTGGACGCAGGGTGACCTTTGACCCGTCTGGGGCAAACCTGGTACACATTGGATGTACAGATAAAGCTTGGAGGTCACCCACGCGTTTAGCCGAGCACAGAGCTAAGAGCAAAGCTGTTTTATAAGATAACAAATCTATCTTAATGCTACTAAGAGGCTCAAATGGAGGCTCACGTAGAGCGTCCAGGACTAACTGCAGGTCCCACACAGGGGCCAGGGTCCTGCTGGGAGGCCTTTTCCTCAGTACACCCTTCATGAACCATATCACGAGAGGGTGGGCACCGGGTGATTTACCTCCCCAGCCTTCATGGCATGCCGAGATGGCAGACAGAAATACCTTAATGGTGGAGAAGGAGCAGCCCTTCTCCAGCAGGTCTTGTAAAAAAAGTGAGGAGCTGGGCCAGGTCACAGGAATATGAGATAATATTCCCCTCTAGACACCAGGCCTCAAAAACACGTCATTTGTGAGCGTAAAGAGTCTGAGTAGACTGTGCTCTCGCTCCCTGTATTGTGTTTACCACATTACTAGGCAGTCCTGAGGCCATCAGCCGGTTACTTTCAGCGGCCAAGCCCAGAGAAGCCACAATTCTGGGCGTGGGTGAAGGAGCTGCCCGTGGGCCTGAGTCAGCAGGTCCCTGTGGGGGGCAGCTGCCATGGTGTCCCCGTCAACAGTGAGATCACCTCTGGGAACCATGGTTTCTGTGGCCACCTGGGAGCTATCAGTATGAGGGAGAGAGCTCCCCTGCGTACGCGTTCCAGCGTCGCCTGAATCAAGGGGACGGGGGGAAACGCATAATACAGCTCCGCTGGCCACTCGTGTGCCAGGGCGTCTGTCCCCAGCAGTGCGTCTGTCTCCCTTATCGAATGATACAGGGAGCAGTGCGTGTTGCTTCTGCAAGCGAACAGATCTACGGATGCCCGCCCGTATCGTGCCCAGATCTGGTCCACGATGCGCGGGTTCAACCTCCACTCTGAGGAGAGGAGGGGCCCTCTTGAGAGGGCGTCTGCCCTGTGGGATGTGTGTCATCCTCAGGGACAATATCCGGGAGCTGCACCACGTGAGCAGCTTGTGTGTCAACCTGAGGAGGGATTGTGACCTTGTCCCACCTTCTCTGTTGATGTAGGACACTGTCGTCCTGTTGTCCGATTTTATCAGGACATGTTGTTGTGCAATCAGTCCTTTCCTGTAAAAATGCTTCAGGGACAAAAACACTGCTTTCAGTTCCAGGAAATTTATGTGGAACTTTACCTCCTGCTGTTTCCAGAGCCCTTGGGCATACTGGTTTCTGCAGAGGCCTCCCCACCCAGTCTTTGAAGCGTCCGTGGTGACCAGTACATGAGACAGTACCCGTCCCAGTGTGACGCCTGTCCTGAACACTGAAGGTGCCCTCCAGGGCTCCAGAGCTT